>CAUYTI010110978.1:0-13985 GCA_963575145.1 Galago senegalensis
GCCAGCCACGTACACCTAAGGTGGCGGGTTCGAATCCCCAGCCCGGACCCGCCAAACAACAATGACGGCTGCAACCAAAAAATAGCCGGGCGTTGTGGCGGGCGCCTGTGATCCCAGCTACTTGGGAGGCGGAGGCAAGAGGCTCGCTTGAGCCCAGGAGTTGGAGGTTGCTGTGAGCTGTAATGCCATGGCACTCTACCCAGGGCGACAGCTTGAGGCTCTGTCTCAAAAAAAAAAAAAAAGACATTTATATTCTACATTTAGTAAGTTTCACATGTACCCCTGTAAGATGCACTGTAGAGCTTTTCAGTTTAAGTCCCATCTGTTTATTTTTGTTACTGTTGCTGTTACTGTTGCTGTTGCCACAGAAGTCTTCTTCATAAAGTTTTTCCCCAGGCCAATATTGTCAAGTGTTTTTCCTATACTTTCTTTGAGGATTTTTATCACTTCGTGCCTTTAATTTAGGTTTTTTTATCCATCTTGAATCAATTTTTGTGAGTGGAGAAAGGTGCAGGTCCAGTTTCAGTCTTTTACATGTGGATACCAGTTCTCCCAGCATCATTTATTGAATAGAGATTCTTTCCCCCAAAGTATGTTCTTGTTTGGTTTATTGAAGATTAAGTGGCTATAAGATGTTAGTTTCATTTCCTGGTTTTGTATTCGATTCCAAATGTCTATGTCTCTATTTTTGAGCCAGTACCATGCTGTTTTGATACCATGGAATACTATTCAGCCATTAGAAAAGATGAAGACTTTACATCCTTTATATTAACCTGGATGGAAGTGGAACACATTATTCTTAGTAAAGCATCGCAAGAATGGAGAAGCAAGAATCTTATGTACTCAATTCTCATAAGAGGACAGTTGATGACCTAGTACACAGGAGGAGGTGGAGGAAGGGGAGAGCAGAGAGAGAGAGAAGGAGGGAGAGGATGGGAGAAAAAAAGAGCAGAGAGAGGGAAGGAGGGAGGGGGTGGGGGTCTCGTGTGACACACCTTTTGGGGGCAAGACACAATTATAAGAGGGAGTTTACCTAACAAATGCAATCAGTGTAACCTGGTTTCTTTTACCCTAAATGAATCCCCAACAATTAAAAAAAAAATGTCAAAGAAAAAAGATTAAACCTATATCAAGAAAAAAAGCAAGTTGCAGGGAAGTGTAAAGTATGGTCTTATGCTTAAAATATATATATATAAAATCTCAAACATCAAACTGTGTACTTTTAAGATCTATGCATTTTATTGTAGTAAATTTGTACCTGAATAAAGAAAAAAATGATATGAATTAAAAGACTTTATAGCAGAAAAAATAAAAAATATTAATGGCTTCCAAGGATTAAGGAAAAAGTGGAAATGGGGCGGGGGGGTGGTGGATATTCCTACTAAAGGGCAAGATGAGGAATATGGTGGTGATGGATGTTCTGTGTCTTGACCATATCCATCATACAAATACAGTATCCAGATCTATCAAAATCCAGGGTGCGATAATTTACTATAGTGTATAAGATGTTATCATTATGGAAAACTGAGGGGAAAAACTAAGGGAGAAGAATCAAATTGAGCAAGGCAGAGACAAGGAGACAAAGGGGGAAAAGTTTAAAATGAGAGATGGAGCAAGGAACTCCCAAAAGAGCAAGCTGACTTTTTTTTTTTTGCAGTTTTTGGCCAGGGCTGTGTTTGAACTCGCCACCTCCAGCATATGAGGCCAGTGTCCTACTCCTTTGAGCCACAGGCACCACCCAAGCTGACATATTTTTTAGAACTATGTCAAAACAACAGAGGAAGGAGCTCTGTAAAGATATATAAAACTACCCTAAACTATACCTCCTAAGAGTTCAAGGATATTAATTTGACATGAAAATGAGCAACAGAAAAGAACTGAGGCTATTATGTTGCACAAAGTTAGTGTAAGTTAAAAGAGAATATGAACTGGAACAATACCCTTACAATGAAAACACACAGAAAAATCATGCTACCATAGTGAAGTAGCCACACCTCCTCCCATAGGTATGGAAGGGTAAAATTGAGAGTGTGGAATAAGTAACAGGGGAGATGGCCTGATGTTTTCCGTCTCTAGAACTTCCCCCACTATTTTTGGAAACTGAAATCTGCTTCCCTGCCTTGGACAGTAATGAGGGGCAAGGGAGTGCTTTTTGCTCTTTGCATTACTTGAGATGGGCCTGGAGGCCCATACCAGGCTCCCGCGGGCCTGGCTGCATGGTGGAGGTGCAACACCTGTGAGATCTCCAGATGGGTGGAGATCACAATTTTGTATTCAGCAGAAATGGGACAGTAAGAATCATTAATTGTAGTTAAATAACAATAGGCTCTCCCTTTTAAAAGCTTTGTATTTCTGCTTGTGTCTAGGAAAAATTTTTATTTGAGAGGAATAGTCTGCATGTTTCCTCCTTTTTGAGAGGTTCCTGCAAGACACGAATAAGGAAACAGAGTCCAGGTATGGTGTGGGCAACGAGGCCATTTATTCACTCAGATGGGAGTGGGCTAAATTGGAAAAGGAAGTCAGCGTTAAGGGGCAAAGCCGAGTGGGAATATAGGGTTGGGGGTTTCCTGGGTTAGTGCACTCATCTCTTTCTGGGCAGGACTTATACACTTGGCCCTGTTTGGTGGGCTTTTGCGCTTGGCTCTATTTGCCTGGCCCTTGCACTGGGCCTTGTCACTTTTTAGCAAAGTAATAAACTTCCTTTTCTTTCTTCTCAAAAACCACTTGTTCTTGTCTTTCTAATGGGGCCTTGAGGACAAGTGCTGAGATTTCAGTAACACTATCAGAGAAACTAAACTGTAATTTATCTTTGTGAACTAAAATAAAATCTTAAGACCCCAGCCAACAGAATGGGCCCCCCTAGGTCAAGGAGACCCCAGAAATGCCCTAAAACTAAGTTGCCAGCCACAGGAAGGGGGTGGGTGCAGACATGATGTATCATGCCCCCTTCTCTTCTTAGAGATATCCTTTGCAACTCATTAACAGGCCAAAAGCTATAAAAGACAAAGGTTAAGCCACACCGACAGGTCTTCTATTTACTTAACAGATCACTTGAATCTGGCATCCAAGGCCAATGGGGAAAGTATCCAGCCATTCACGTCTCTATTTTTCATATTACATGGCTGGACAGTTTCCAGACAGTCCTTGTATGTCTGGTGGCTTGTCTCTGATTAGCAGACTTCCTTATCTTAACTTAAAACTTTCTAGGTGCCTTAGGCAAAGCTTCATTTATTTAACCAATTACGAATCAAAGAATCTTTAAACACACTTATATCCTATAATCATCTGCTTTGAGATGTCCTGGTTTTCTGACCAAACTAATGTACAACTTTTACATATTGATTTATGTCTTTATGTGTAATTTCTGTCTCCCTGAAATGTATAACACCAATTGTAACCCAACCACGGCAAGACCACCTGCTCAGGGCTTCCTGAGTAGGGCTCTCCAGGTCCTGGCTGCACATGGTCAGCTCGGAATAAACTTCTTTAAATTATTTTACAGAGTGTGAATTCTTTTCCATTGACATTCCAAAACAAGCTAAAAAATAATAAAGCAAGAATTAGAAGATAAAATAACAACATAAATCATAACTATGAATTCTCAAGAATATGGTGACAGTAGTAGGGGTGACAGGAAATGTGCCCTTTCCCCCAAAAGTTTGCTGAAAGGTCAACTCACAGTCAACTCAAGGATTATTAGGAGAAAGGTTTGTTTACCATGTACCTCGGGAGAATCACAGTGTGACTGCTCAATATCCCAAGGAAGTTTAGATATTTGTATACAGTCTTTTTGGAGGAGAAGGAAACATGAGGAGTATAGGGGCATTAATGGTTGCTAGGGAGGATGAATAGATGGGGAAACAGACTGCCTTGCTAATTAACCTGAGAGGCAGGTTATGCTTTAAATGATAGGGGCAGGGTCTGGTTGCATTCTTGATCTTCTTTCCTGCAATCTATGGAGTAAATGGGGAGAGGAAGGGAAGTCAATTCCCCTTTGGTCATTTGGTCAGGTCAGTCCTGGTTTATGCAGATAAAGGGAAAGCCCTTTCCAATGCTTTTTGATCTCAAATGGCCTTTAATTCAAAATATTATACCAAGGAGTAATATCTTGGGGTGAATTTTCCTGAGTTCCTTCATAGTACTCAGTAAATGATTAAAAATAAAAGAAAATCCATATCAGAAACCCATTTCAGACTAAACTAGAAGGAAGAAAAAAGAATAAACATGTATAATAAATAAGGCTTAAACAGGAAGAGATAGTGAAACAGAGAACAATTTTTTAAAAAGAAATGAAGATACAAAAAGGATTTAAGAGAAAATGACAATCATTGAAGATAGACAGAAATATAAATGACAAGCATCCCTGTAATAGGAAAACCAAAGAAAATGCTTAAAATATCTCAATTAAACATCCTCAAAATTAAAATATTTGGAAAACATCAAAAAAGAATGTAGTTTATCTGAGAACTTCAACTCAAACATCCAGAACCAAAATATATTTCAGTAAACTTTCTGGACATGAAAGTGTGAAGGAAAATTAAAATCTCGGGACTCCCAAAATTCAGTATGCCCCATGGAAAGCTAAGTCTGGGAACTGAGTCACCAAGTACTGCCATCTTCTCCCCAAACTCCACTCCTCAATGAGGTATAGAGGGGGTTTTGTTTTGTTAATAAAAAAGCATGAATTATGATGAAGGAGATTTTTGGTGGCCAGTTATGGGAGGGAGAAGGGAATCTTAGGAAGCAAAGTTGGTCTTGTTAAGTAGGTAAGCCTCCCAGATAACAGTCCTCAGAGCAAATAGATTGTAAATGTTTCTTCTCAGACCTTTAAAGGTGTCAGACTCTCAGTTAATCTTTCCTAGATTTGCAGAGCATTCTGGGAGGTGGAGGTGGGAGGATCACTTGAGCTCAAGAGTTCAAGACCAGCCTGAACAAGAGGGAGACCCCAATCTCCACTAAAATAGAAAAATTAGCTGGATGTGGTGTCTCACACCTCTAGTCCTAGCTACTCTGGAGGCTGAGGCAGGAGGATCAGAGGATCTCTTGATCTAGGAGTTCGAGGTTGCAGTGATATAACTCAGTAGTTTGAGGTTGCAGTGACACCACTATTCTCTAGCTAGGGTGATAAAATAAGGCTCTGTAGAAACAAATAAATAAATAAATAAATGTTTCCTAGATTGAATAAGGAAGAATTGGCTGCTGTAGAGAATCTGGAGATTTTCTATGATGTAAATTTCCACACCCAACCCCTCAAAAAACACTTTTGCACCATTATTTCTGCCTGCAACCATTTCAAAATATGTCAAAGAAATATGTTTGGGAGTAAAATATTTCTGATTTCCTCAATCCTGAACCTTTCAAGACATATAGCCCCCTACAAAACAAGTGCATGTCAATTATAACTTAAGAACCATTACTTAAATAATTTACTGAATATGAGTTCTGCTAAGTTTCACACTGACAATGTCAATTTATAAGCTTATCTCCAAAGATCCAGACCAAGGACCAGATAAGAGCAATCATTCTTCTGCCCATCCTGAAAAAAACTAAATCATTGACTATTTCCTCTACTTTTTGAATCTTCACCTTATCTTGCTTAAAATGTAGATTTACTGACCACAAGCAGGGATCCTCAAACTATGGCCCACGGGCCACATGCAGCCGGCCTAGGACATTTATCCGGCCCACCGGGTATTTTTGCCACCGCTGCCTGTCCTACTTAGCAATCGACTCATCCAGGGGCCCGCAGTCCAGCCCTCCAACGGTCTGAGGGACAGTGAACTGGCCCCCTGTTTAAAAAGTTTGAGGACCCCTGAATTAGAGCTTCACAAGAATGTAAGTAAGCTGCTTGCTTCACTGCCCTTCCTGTGTTTTCTATATGCCCTTCTCCCTGAAATACTGAATTCCCAAATCCTGCGGAGAGCCCAGGCCTCAGGTGCTTCTGTGATCCATGCTTTTCCTCAGCATGTTCTTAGCCTTTGGCTCAATAAGCCTCCACTTAGCATGACTCTCATTTTCAGTCACTATTTAAGTTATCAAAAGAAAAAGAAAATATCCTCTGGGTATCACAGCAAAAGTAACAATGACTTATTAACAATTATATTATCATCAGACTTTTTGATAGCAGTGCTACATTAAAGCATGGTAACATTTTTAAGATACTCAAGAACAGAAAAGAAAACCAAGGTTTTTATATCCAGCAAAACTAACTTTTAACTGCAAAGTTCAAGAACTTCCTTGTATACTTATGGATTGAATGTGTCCTCCCAAAATGCTACAGTGATATTCTAAACCCCAATGTGATGGTGTTAGGAGATGAGGCTTTTAGGGACTGACAGGTCATTAGGGCTGAGGCTTCATACTGAGATTGGGGCCCTTATGGAGATCCCAGAGAGCTCTGTCCCCTGCTTCTGTGTAAAGACTTAGCCAGAAGATTCAGCCACATCAGAACCTGACCATGTTGGCACCCTGATCTCAAACTTCCAGCCTCCAAAACTTTAAGAAACTCATTTATGATGTTGACAAGCCATTTAGTAGTAATAGTTTATTACCACAGCCCAAACAGACTACAACTAATTGTGTATTCCTACACAATTCCTGAGGAACTTATTATAGAAAGAACTTCAAATAACCACAGTAACTACTCTATAGTTTGCAAACTTTTTGGTATCAGGATCCCTTTGTATTGTTAAAAAATTTTTGAGAACTTCAAGGAGCTTTAGTGACATGGGATACTCAAGTGACATTAATATTTATTTGTTTGTTTTGAAATAACAGTAATAAAATCATTATAGGTTAACATAGCATAGTTTTAGGGAAAATAGCTGTATTTTCCAGCACAGAAAAATAGTGGAAAAGAATGAATTGTTTGACGTTTTTTAAATCTCTTTAATATCTGGCTTAATAAAGATAGCTTGGTTACATATTTTCCCACATCCAGTCTATAACAATCAATATGTTGCTTTGGCTGAAGTACATGAAGAAATCTTGGCCTCACTCAGAAATATAGTTAGAAAGAGAGGAAAAGTTTCAACAGCCTTTTCAGCTATCGTGGATATTCTTTAACACCAAAACTCAGCAAATGGTAGGTTCTTATAGGTTAGTTACAACATGGAGTCTAAAACTTTATTCTTAGGCATGCAACCAAGTGTCAGGTCCCCGTGTTCCCGAATTCTTGATTCTGCTACTGAAGAATGATTACCAGTACTAAGTTGGCGGAATAAATGAGCAGAGCCAGCAGGTGCAAGCAGGCAAAGTGCCCAAGTTTATTAAAGCATAGTGCATCTCAGAGAAGGAATGGATCAGCCCACCTGCAAGTGGAGGAGACCCTGAGTATAGCAAGATTTCTCCTTTTATGCTGATTCTCTAATCTTATGTGCTTTCTTGGAAAAGGATAAGAATTCCAGAATTGGAAACCCTCCCCTTTTCTATCATTGTAAGGCCATTTCCAGGGCTTGCCACAGTATTTGTAAATTGGCATGGCACTGATGGCATGGCAATGTCCTTTACTATACTAATGAGGGTAGGTGATTTAGGGCATTGTGTGCATGCTCTAAAAAAACCCTTATTAAGCCTTTGATCATATCTCCACTTTTTGGTTTCTCTCTCTATTTCTGATTGGAGACCCTCTATTATAGATCAAATAGCAGGTCAGTCTTGGGAACCCTCTTGACATGTCATCTGTTCTTTCGTGGGAACCCCCTCTGGTCAATTTATTCCTCCTAATAGACAAGGCATCTCCTAGCATCATCTGTTTCTCAATGGACACCCCTAGACAAAGTATCTGTTCACCTTCCTCCTTGTCCCTACCTAACATTATCAATTAAATTTTCATATGCTGCTAAGTTAAAATTCACTGGTCTTTATTGCACTTTAAATTGATCTTTTATCCATGTATGATTTTGTAATATCATGCATTGATCATTTATATAGTTTTGATTCATAGAGTTATATAGATCTTTAGAATGTTAACACATCTCCTTAAATAATATTTTAAAAACAATATTCAGTTAATATCACCACCAATCTCATCAAAAAAATCTTTAAGTATGGGAAGCTGTGGCAAACACAAGTTTTCCAAAATTTTAATTTTTTCTTGAAGTTCTAATTTTCACTAGCAATATCATTTTCCTTAATATGATGAGCTTATTTTGTTCATTTTGAGAAAATGCCTACCAAATACCATATATGAATAACCATAATGTGTCTGTCAGTCATTCTTTCAAGGAAAATGATAATCCATTAAAAAAGAAACGTCTAGCTCCACTCACAGCTCAAGCAATGATAAAAATGTTTTTTCATAAGACAACTGCCTTTCCATCAATATGCAGCAGAAAACTTGCGTATTTTGTTACACTGAATATTAGAAAGGTTTGAAATTTAGTAAAACTAACAATTTTTATTATTTTATCAAAACCATTGATTTTTTTTATTGCCATTTCATGGCAGTGAGGAATACAACTACCCACACAGCTTGGTGTTACTGCCTTGATTAACGCTAAGGCACTAACAAGTTTACCCACTGCAGGTTTTGTACCACCATGCAAACAACAGAGAAAAGAACAAATATTAATATCTTAGTGGCCTGGCATGGTGGTTCACGCCTGTAATCCCAACACTCTGGGAGGCCAAGGTGGGGTGGACTGCTTGAGCTCATGAATTCGAAACCAGCCCAACTAAGAGTGAGACCCTTTGGTATCACTGGTTTCTAAAAATAGCCAGGTGTTGTGGCCGGCGCTTATAGTCCCAGCTACTTAAGAAACTGAAGCAAGAGGCTCTCTTGAGCCCAAGAGTTTGAGGTTGCTGTGAGCTGTGACAGCACGGCACTCTACCAAGGATGATAAAGTGAGACACTATCTCAAAAAAATAATAAAAAATAATAGCAATATCTTAGTATTTTGTTTGGGAGGGGTTTTAAGACACTTTGTTGCCCTCAGTAGAGTGTCATGGCTCACAGCAACCTCAAACTCTTGGGCTCAAGTGATTCTCTTGCCTCAGCCTCCCAAGTAGCTGGGACTACAGGTGCCCACCACAATGCCGGGCTATTTTTAGAGACAGGGTCGCACTCAGGTTGAGGCTGGTCTCAAACCTGTGAGCTCAGGCAATCCATCCACCTCAGCCTCCCAGAGTGCTAGAATTACAGGCATGAGCCACCACACCCAACCTCAATATCTTAGTATTGATACAAAATTAGTTTGATCTCACAGACTTCTTGGAAGGATCCCAGAGGCCCCCAGAGGTCCATGGACCAAGCCTTGAAAAGCACTGCACAACAGAAACATCAGCATAAGAAATGATGGTGAGCATCGAAGGTACCACTACTCATAAGACTAAGAGTAAAAAGGGACCAAGCAGTCTATGTAATGGTATAGGATCCACTAATGTAGGTTAGTTCAACTATGAAAGGAGGGATTACAGGGAGAACAAAGGCTAAAAACAACTCAACTATTTTCAGTAACCATTTTATTGGTGGTAGGAGTGTTGTGATCCTTAGACTGCTGTGGATGTTAATTTAGGAAAAGCAAAGGCATGAGTATGGACTTTCTAATTCTGTCCCTGTGTCACTGAAAACCAGAATTCTTGGTAGAAAAGAAAGGAGATGCAGATGTAATATAGAAGAGATTAACTCGTTTAAAATTTGTACATATATAAATGTTATATTTTTATTTCCAATCAAAAGGTCTGACACAAGGACCAATTCCTATGGTCCCCTAAACTCCTCCCAACCCCTGATTTCTTTCTGTGTCTGGATTGAAAAATCAGAGTACCCTGACTCCCTCTGTGACCCAGCCAGCTGTGGGTTTTTCCCAGCAGGCTTCAACCCAAAGCTGGCCTTGAACATTCCCAGACACTGGTAAAGGTATCTAAGTTGTTGCCCAAAATGTGGAAAGAAACTGGTCCCAGCCCTGAGCCAAACTTCTTAAACTCTCACATAGACTCTATACCCTGGCTCCCTGGCCGTGGACATTCCTAGGTAAAGCATCCCTTTTTTCTCTCACTGTCTGAGGCTATGACTCAGCAGTCCACTCTATGAATAAGTTCCCCTAATAAATGCTGTGGACCAGTCACCCTGGAGTTTAGTGCTTCTTTCTTTGGAATCCCAACTGTCCCATCTTGTGATAATTTGGGGCACTATATAAAGCACCCTAACTCTGGATTATGATCTTACATTTCCCTCTAAAATAAACCAGGGATTTCTGGAATAAATGGCTGGTCCAGATCTAGGTAGAAAATGCACAGGATGAACCAGAAATGCTTTGTCATACCAGATAACAAAGAAACTATCAAAAGCCTGTGTCAAAGGAATTTGGTTTCATTTTTGGCAAGTGGAAACTTCAAGTAGCCACTTGGAGAAATTTTATCTTGAACAAGGATAAAAACCCCAACACATCAAAACTCACCAAGTATACTTAAATCCTTCTGTTTATTATACATTGATAACATAAAAAAGAAAAGTCTTGTGGATTATAGTAGGAAACCAATGTACTAACTTGAAAACTCCCATGGCATTATGATTTACATTGCTTCCTCCCACAGTTTCTGGCTTATAATTCTCATAGCCCTTGCCAGTCTTCTGTTATAATGATGGGTGCCTTAGGCCTCAGGAGACAGACTCTCTCTGACCTTCTTCTGCCTTCCTTTCACCTGCACAGAAGCAGGTCTCCAAACTTCCTCCACCCTTCTGATTGCAGTTAATACAGTCCTCATTCTAGAGAGGTTCCTGCCCCATACTTTGGAGGCTAGTCACATTTTGACAGACTTGTCCCTAAAAACTGAGGACTGGCTTCAGAGAGCTTCCAAATAGCTGAACATGTGAAGGATCTTGGAGGGTGGTGCACCTAGGGAGGGCATGGAAGATCCAAATCCCTTCCCCTCTACCTTGCCCTGCACATCTCTTCTGTAGCCTTTGTAATAAACTAGAAAATGTAATATTTCTCTGAGTTCTTGAAGCCACACAAAAATATTGATCAAACCCAAAGAGGGTGTTGTGAGAACCCCAACTTGAAACGGGAAGCTCAGAATTTCCAGAGGCCCAGATACTTGTAATAGGTATCTGAAAGTGGGGTGGGGACAGTCTTAAATGACATTTCCCTCTAAAATAAACCAGGGACTTCTGGGGGAAAAAATGGCTAATTCCAGATGTATGCAGAAAATGAAGCAGGTTGGTAGTGTTGGAATTGAATTAGAAGATACCCATGGTATCTGCTGTTTTGTGTGTGGAGGAAAAAAAATCCCTGCATTTGTTCACAGAACTTCTGCGTTAATGATCACTGTTATATAAGAGCAGATGTTAAGTCTGAGTTTTTTCTAAGCAATTGGTAAATAAAAGGAGAGTTAAAGATTGATCCTGCCTTTCCACATTACCAGTGGGTAACCCACTAGTACAGCGGCTCTCAACCTGTGGGTCGCGAACAATGAAAATACATCCTACATATCAGATATTTACATTATGATTCATAACAGTAGCAAAATTACAGTTAAGAAGTAGTAATGAAAATAATTTTATGGTTTGGGGTCACCACAACATGAGAAACGGTATTAAAGGGTCACGGCCTTAGGAAGGTTGAGAACTACTGCACTAGTAAATGAAAGGAAGTGTCTCTCTCTAGAGGTAATAAAGCAAATAAATGAAGAAAGAATGGTAGAATTAGACTATTACCATTTTGCATTCCCCATTAAATTCAAAGAATGAGACAATGAGCATCAGCGGTTACTAGCAAACAAAAAGAGAAACAGCTGACATTATGCATCTCATGGTGAAAAACTATAACACTACCTACAGATTTTCCAAAATGATCAAACCAGAGTCTGATCTAGCATCTGTATTTAGGTGACAATTTGCATGAAATGCAGAAGACATGGGACAAATCCCACTATACTGTGTGTATGCAGTCAGCAAAATCCAGAGTGTGGGAAATTCTACAGCTCAAAAAGCTTGTCCACAGATAAATCATAAGGAAGAAAAAAGGATGAGGGAGAAACCTGTGAAGCATAAGGGACATAAAAGACAACCAGGCTATAGTGTCCAGGAACGCATACTTGATGATAAAATACAAAGAAATACAATAGTGGAGTTACCTCCAGAGTCCTGTACAATTACTTTTGAGGGGAGGGATAGGTTTTGATTGGCCTGAGGCACATGAAGACTCTGGCTGTTACTGGCAAAGTTCTGTTTCTTGACCTGAGTTGTGGTTACAAGGGTTCTGCCTTAAACAGTTCATTAAATTGTACATTCTGTGTGGTTATCTGTATCTCTGTTTTATTTTATAATTAAAAGTTTCTTAAAAACAATGAAAAGGAAACAGGTGACTGAGCATTTGTCTTTTGAAGACTGCGGAGATTGCATTTGGAAAGAGAAAGATTTAGTATCATGACTTACAGGGTTACAGCTGGACCACAGAAAAGTAAAAGTATATGCTTTGAGGCTGGAAGGTATTAGGTCTTAGAGGACGGTGCTCTTAGCTATAGGGATTAATGATGTATACGAGTAGGATGAAGAAGGGCACATGGGTGGGAGATTCATCATCTAAGAACACAAAACTCTAGAATTGGTTGGGGATCCCTCTGAGGATCACAGGAAAGAGTCACCCCAAGAAGGCTGTCCTCATCAATATCCTTTACCTCACCTCAGACTCAGGCCACTTGCTACTACTTCAAGCTCCATGGTGAGGAGCTTCAGTGAGAACTTTAGCGTGGCTGTGGGAGGAGAACAGCTCTTGACACCTGCAGGGACAGTGATGAAGGGTCAGAAGGCAGCCTGACCCTCTCATTCCAGGGACTTAGGAAACAGTACCACCCAGCCAGAGTCATCCTTATGCCTCCTTAACCCCACAGCGTCTCCCACCAACCAAAGAAACAAGAGAATGTTCTGCCACCCAAAGACAGGAAAGAGACATTACCTCATCACCAGACTTCTGTATCTTCATATAACCTGGAAAAAATCAAAAGAAAAATGAATTGCCCCAAATTAGGACAAACATTGTGATTGCCCTGAGAAATGAGGGATGGCCAGAAATCTCAGAACTCCATCTCTGCTTAGCACTAGGAATGCTCTTTCATCTGAAAACATTATTCCTGTGGCCCTGGAGAAGTACAATCAGCTCTCTTTGCTTCAGCTCTTTGATGTTAGGGAAGGTGAGAAGTGGGAGAGCCAGGGAGTAGGAGGCTGGGTGCTCCTCAGAAGCACTTTACCTTTCTGAGCCCTGAGGTGGATAACAATCCCCACCAGAAAGACGACCAGCCCCAGCAGGAAGGCAGCAGCTCCACTTAGCATCTTTCTCCAGGGATAATCAGACTGAGCACCTACAGGAGACAGGTATTAAAGTTAATAAAAATCTCCCCACTATTTAGTGCAACTTCTTGAAACCCCAGAGTCTGCACTGGATGCAAAATCTAATGCTATCTACAGAAAGAATAGACTTAGCAATGGTTCTCTGAGGCCAAAGTTTGTACTAAGAGAGGAGCTGCCCACTTCTTACTGATTCTTAAGTGCTCATAAGAATGCCCCCTAAATAAGACCAAAGTATTAGAAAAACAAAGTCACAGGGTTGGCAGTGTATAATGAGGGGAGTAGACCTCCTCATTCCTCAGAAGATATGAGAACAGATCTCTGCCATGTTTTCTCCCACACTAACCCAAAGACTCCAATTTCTGTGACTCTCCAAGATCAAGGGAAAGAAGAATTCATGTTGTACCAAGATGAATGCAGAGGTGACACAAGATCTAAACTGAGTCAGCATAGTCCCGAGTCAGGGCCAGAGAGTACAAGAAACTAATTCTCACTCCACTCCACAGACACAGGGCTCGGCAGGCTGGGATGATCGACAAGGCAGGTATAGACATCTCCAAGTTCAGGAGTCATTTCCAGCATCACCACAGTCTGAAAGGTCCAATCTCCGTTCCTGATAAGGTCAGTGGACAAGACCCCAGCCCTCTCCTCCTGCCCATTTCGGAACCACTTGATGTTGATGTCCCCTGGATAGAAG
>CAUYTI010110979.1:0-46411 GCA_963575145.1 Galago senegalensis
GGGCACCTGTGGTCCCAGCTACTTGGGAGGCGGAGGCAAGAGACTCGCTTGAGCCCAGGAGTTGGAGGTTGCTGTGAGCTGTGATGCCATGGCACTTTACCCAGGGGGACAGCTTGAGGCTCTGTCTCAAAAAAAAAAAAAAAATCCCACATGCTCAGGACCCATCCCTGACCGGTGACACCATCATCTCGGGAGGTGGGACCCAGGCATCGGCATTTTGGAAACGTTCCCCCAGGTGACTCTGTTACGCATCTGGGATTGGGCATCGCTGGGCTGGATGGGGAGACAGTTTAAGTGTCCTAGGAATGGATGATGGATGTGTCCTTAGGGAAGACAGAATTAGCAGGGGACTGAGTCACCTTTTGCCTATGCCTAATAAAATAATTTTTCTGTCCTTTCCAACGTTTGTTGACTTAATTCAGTTGCTGAGTGTACAGGCTGCTCTCTTCCACGCTCACGTCTCTGTCTTTTGGCTCTTGGCCACTGCTATGGAGTGACTGTGCTGGGTGGAATAACATCCCCCCAGAACTCATGTCCATTTGGACACAGGGGTATCAGGTCTTTTTTCTTTGTTGCCACACCTGGGAAGAAGAGTTGTCTTGGGCCACACATTAAATACACAAACGCTGCTGAGCAGAAGAAAAGGCGCATGCGTGCTTTTCTCAAGCTCTGACAGACCGCCCAGCAGCAAGGCGCATGCGTGCTCTTCATACGCTCGGACAGACAGGCCCAGCAGCCTCAAATGATCTGCGCATGGCCCAGGCCCGGGCTGGACACACCTGAAACCGGTGAATGTGACCTTATTCAGAAACAGGGTGTTTGCGGACGTAATGAGAGTAAGATCAGGTCATTCTTGATGAGGATGGGTCCTAATCCAGTGATTGGTGTCTTTATAAGAAAAGGGGAATTTGGACAGACACACCAAAGAACACTCCAAGGGTCAGTGTGACCTGCCAGCTGTCAAGTGTCTACAAGCCAAGGGACAGCAGAGGGTCCCAGCAGTGTTAAGACACTAGGAAAGGAGCAGGGGGCAGATTCTTTCTCACACCCTCCAGAAAGAGCTGACCTTGACCACAGCTTCCCTGTGGACCTTTCCTCCCCTCCTGCATTGTGAGAAAACACTTGGCTGCTGATTTCTTGTAAGCCACCTAACTTGTGTCATTTGTCCCAAGAGCCCTAAGAAAACAGTACAGTGACTTAATTGACATCTCTAGCAGCAAGGTAGAATCTTTCTTAAGACTGGAGTCATATTTCTGAAATCATTTATTTATTTATTTATTTATTTTTGAGACAGAGCCTCAAGCTATCACCCTGGGTAGAGTGCTGTGGCATCACAGCTCACAGCAACCTCCAACTCCTGAGCTTAAGTGATTCTCCTGCCTCAGCCTCCTATGTAGCTGGGACTATAGGCGTCCATCACAGCGCCTGGCTATTTTTTGGTTGTAGTTGTCATTGTTCTTTGGCAGGCCCAGGCTGGATTTGAACCTGCCCGCTCTGGTGTATGTGGCTGGCGCCTTAGCCGCTTGAGCCACAGGCACCGAGCTCTGAAATCATTTATTTTTCACACGCTTGGCCGCTAGTTAATGAAGCTGCTCTGACTACAAGTCAGTGTCGTCACGCAAAGTGACAAATTCATGTCGTGTTCAGGATAGACTGGAAACGAATGCATATGTTACACGTTTAAACTTTCAGAGAAGGCTGAGATCAATGAAGCCAAACTTCTAAAGATAAGAAATCAGTGCGCGCTTGTCCATCTTGAACTCGTCAGCGCCTGTTTCCTGTGGAGCTGCTGAAGTCCGGCCTCCTGAAGGGAAGGCCTTTTCCAGTCTTCAGAGATACTGCAGATGGAGAATGTTTGCACGTGGGTGGGATTAGAGATTCCCTTCGCCCAGTGTGGGAACACTGGGTGGAAACCGTCCCAGTCCAGGAGGAGAGTCAGCTCTGAGAGAAAAGATAAGAGGGGTGGAGGTGAAAAATTATTTGTTAGTTGTCACCGGCTGAATTGTGACCCTCCCAGAAACTGTCTGTTGAAGTCCTAATCTTAGTAACTCAGAGGGCATGTGAACACATCTAGACCAGAGTTTTTCAACCTTTTTTATCTCATAGCACACTTGAACCTATAGTTAAACTTCCACAGCACTCTTGAATTACGTTAATTGTAAAAAAAACAGAAAAAAAAGAGTATGCTTACTAAGCATACTTTGAACTTCTTCTAAAAATAATTTAATTAATGATCTTTAAATAATTTAATTAATGATCTTTAATGAAAAAAAAGAGTATGCTTACTATGCATGCTTTGAACTTCTTCTAAAAATAATTTAATTAATGACCTTTAAACATTTTTGCGGCACACCTAAGGTCTTCTGACAGTGAACCAGTGTGCCGTGGCATACGGGTTGCAAATCACTGCACTAGAGCCAGAACCTTTAAAGAGGTGACTGAGGTTAAATGGGGCTGTCAGCGTGGCCTGTGATTCACTGTAGTTGGCGTCCTTGTAAGCAGAGGAGATCAGGACACAGAAACACATAGAAAACACCAGTGAGAAGTTACTCCTCTGCAAGCCATGGGGAGGGGGCCTCAGAGGACACCCAGCCTGTGGAGACCTCGATCTTGGACTTTTAGCCTCCAGAATTATAAGAAGATAAATTCCTGTTGTTTAAGCCACCCAGCCCATAGCATTTTGTCATGACAGCCCTAATGAGCTAATACAGTGGTCACGGGTGGCTGATGTCCAGACAAAACACATTGTTCTCAGCTTTAAGCCCGTGTGTCTGTGTCAGCCCTGGGTGGCTTTGTATAAATCCGCACATGGCTATTCCTCTGTTAACATGATTTATCTCTGGATGACAGGATTGGGGGGAATTTAAAAAAAAAAATGTTTGTACTTTTCTGTTGTGCTTGATTATTTTTTAAAATAATTTATGTGCTTTCTTTGCACAAAGACAACTTTCCAAAAAAGTCTGCTTTCAAAAGAAAAAAGAAACAAGCCGTTCTCCTCAGTAGTAATTATTTGTTTCTGGCCCAGCTGGCTCCTTTTCTCCTCTGGGACGGGTCTGGGACAGACCTGGAATATTAAACAAGCAGGAAACAGTAGGCCAGCTTCAGCGAGACCAGTAGCTCCTGCAGCCCCAGCGCTCTCAGAAAAAGGCAAATTTGTTTTATGACATTAGGTGTCCAAGTGACCTTGACTAGGACATCTGCAATTTTCTCCCCATTTTTCTTACATAGATAATATGAAAAACCTCAGAATCTCTCTTTATAAACTCAAACTGCACAAATAAGCCTGGGGTCACCTGGGAATTAGCTCCTATCTGGTGTAGAAAATGAATGAAAAGAGCTACGTTTAGGGACAGGGATCAGTAACGAATTTTGTTTTCACAAGACAAAAAGTGTGATCTCATGAAAGCAGCGCTTGGAGCTGATTAAATCTGTTCATTTTAGTTGGATTTTCTCTTCTGCAATGAAAAAAATGAGTAAAGATTGGAGACCTTTGATAATTATTTGACCCAAATCTTCCTCCCTGCACGACCCCCTTCCCTCTTCTACGACAGAAAGGAACTGAGAATGAGCCGGTGTGGTGCCCCCCTTCCTGCCCACAACAAAGTTGGGGCTCGAACTCAGGTCTCCAGGCACCCGAGAGCAGTGTCTCCCTGTCCAAGCTCCAGAAAACTCTTTTCTTCCATATCAGCTCTAACAGGCGAGTCCCACGTCTGTCCCCAGGCCCCATCCCCTGCACTGAACCAACCCCACCTGGTGATTGTGGACACAGGACGGATGTAAGGTGTGGACACACACCAGATGGCAGTGACCAGTCACATGCCCCCAGGCAACCTCTTACATCTCTTGCCCTGGCTGCAAAGAAGTGCAGCAAAGACTTTGTTTAGTGGGATCAGTCTCCAATCAGAATTCCAAAAGCCTCCGTGTAACGGCAAGTTGGGACCATCCAAGGGGGATCTCAGCTTTGGCCATACATTCAAGTCACTTGGGAGAGGAATGCTCATCCTGGGCCCCAGGGGCCTTGGACATGGATTAAATAGTCTGGGTGGGGCCTGAGCAGCAGAGATTTTAGAGTTAATTTTGGTTGCTTGGTTTTGGGGGTGGGGGGACAGGGCTGGAGGGCCAGAGTTCTGTGGCCCTAGCCTAGCTCACAGCATTCTCAAACTCCCGGGCTCAAGCCATCCTCCTGCCTCAGCCCCCTGGACTAGCTGGGACTACAGGTGCCCACCACAACACCTGGCTAATTTTCTATTTTTAGTAGAGACAGGCTCTCTCTCTTGCTCAGGCTGCTCTTGAACTCCTGAGCTCAAGAGAGCTCTGGCTGGGCCTCCCAGAGTGGTGGGATTACAGACATTAGGCCACCATGCCCTCCATTAGCGCAGTTTTAAAAACTTCCTTGGTGGTTCTTGTGGGCCACGTGGGTCAAGTGGCAGTACTGATGTCCTCAGCCAGAGACCCCAAGTCTGCCCCCAGCCACCCAGAGACTCCGATGCAGTCACACGGCTGTGAGAGTGAGGTGTCCCCGGCTGGTCTCTGTGTATGAGGGAAGGCAGGTGCCTTACCTGGGTGGGCCAGGGGGTCCTTTATCATTTCAGCCCTGGAAGAATCTGAGGAGAAAGGCACACAGGGCCTGGAGGGGCTTCCAGCAGTGCTCCCAGGCCGCCTTCTCAGCTTCCTGGTTCCCGGCAGACCTGGGTCCTGCCGGGGTGGCAGTGACCCTGGTGCGGGTGGTGGGTTTCGCTTCCTGCAGCTTTTTCACAGAGTCCTCTCCCCGCTGCGTAGCTTCATTGGGTTTTGAGGGGGTCATGGGCCTGGAAGGGGGCTGCTCCACCTTGGCAGTCTTAGGGTGCTGCTCGGGTGCGGGGCTGCCCGCGAGGCTGGAGGCCACCTGCCGCATGTGCGCCTGGGGCCCAGCAGCCTGACACACGGGTGGCCTCAGCACTGGAGCCTCAAGGCATGGGTGGCTGAGGAGCCTCAGCTCCCTCAGGGCCTGGTCCCAGTAAGCCCGGGGGTCGTCCACGAAGGCCTGGCACACGCCGGGCTGCCCGCTGTACTTGCACCAGTACGGCCCCGCCTGGTCCTGGCAGTGAACAAGCAGCTGGACGTCCCCGGGTCCCAAGCTGCTGTGGCGCATGGTGCAGGAACCCCCGCCTCCAGTCTGGAAGTGGAATTCCTCCCCGCTGCGTCCTTGCTTTTGCTGAGGGGCCTGTCCCCAAGTTCCCAGGCAGGACAGGGCCAGCAGCAGAAGGCAGGGGATGAACTCCATGGTGACTGACGCTGCCACCACCCTGCCTGCAGGCCTGCCCCGGGAGCCGGAACCCCAAAGCGGCAAGCCACCCTTTAAAGGGCGCTGCACAAAAGGCTCTTTTTTCTGCATACGTGACAGGGTGTTCCGCAGGAGGAAAACAGGCGCAGACCTGGGACACGGAACGTTTGGCAAGAGGGGAGCGGCCCCCAGGACCCACCTGGCATAGGGAGGTTGGGTTTCCTGAGGGCAGCAGGGAGCCCGGCCCAGCCACACACAAGGCCCACACACCGGCTTGAGGTTGAGGGTTTATGCGTTTTCCAACTGCGGGGAGCTGGCTCTATACTTGGACTTCCTAAGGGAACGGCCTTCTTTGTCAACACTGGGGACGTTCCAGGAGTGGCAGAGAAGTTCTGGACAGAGAGGTTTGGGGCTCAGCAACCCCCGCCCCCCTTGGGCTCCCTGTCTCAGGATGCCGGTCTTGTGAACCAGGTCTTGTGAGATAGTCTAGCAAGAGCAAAAAAACCCTGAGGTTTTTTTAAAAAAAGGGATTGTGGGAGCGCGGGCTGTGCCCACAGCCCACACTTGGTGTGCCTCCTCAATTTTAAGTATTGTTATTGTACTAAATAAAAAAAAAAGGTGCAACGGAAATAGAAAATAACTTTTGAATCTGTGTCAAGAATTATATTTGGACATAGTCACAACTGTCTTTCTATGACCCTTTCAGAGGGCTCTGCAGAGTGGACTAAAGGTGGCAATTTACTGTTGGGGCGGGGGTTAGTGTTGGCAAATGTTAGGTGCCCATGTTGACCATGAGGGTTGTCCCCTGGTGGTCCCACGTAGGCTGGTTAGTGTCTTACACAGCCTCCTGTCCACCTGGACAGTCTCAGCCCTGAGATGACCCAGTGAGGCTGGGACTACAGCCAGCCCCAGCTTCCGCAGCCACATGTGCTCAGCAGCATTCCAGGCTTCTCAGAAGAGGGGTCACCCCAGCCTGTTGGGGAGCAGGGAAACTTCAAGACAAGTCAGTCAATCTACCAGGTTAAAAAGGGGTGCAGACCAGTTCTTGAGGTAGATGGAATAATGCCTATAAAAGGGTGTTCTGTTGAAATAATGTGGGTGACTAGAGGTGAGAGACAGGCTGGAGAGATGTCCCAGAGAGGGGACCCACAGCACCGGCACCAACCCACAAGGCCCAGATTTCTTTTTTTCTTTTGAGACAGAGCCTCACTTTATCACCCTAAGTAGAGTGTTATGGCATCATAACTCACAGCATCCTCAAACTCTTGGGCTTGACAATCCTCTGGCCTCAGCCTCCCAACTAGCTGGGACTACGGGTGCTACCACTATGCCTGGCTAGTTTTTTTAAGTAGAGATAGGGTGTCGCTCTTGCTCAGGCTGGTCTCAAACTCCTGAGCTTAAGCAATCCACCTGCCTCGGCCTCCCAGAATGCTGGGATTACCGGTGTGAGCCTTTGTGCCTGGCTCCTAATTTCTTTCTGTCTTTCTTTCTTTTTTTTGAGACAGAGGCTTACTACATTGCCCTGGGTAGAGTGCCCTGGCATCACAGCTTACAGAAACCTCCAACTCTTGGGCTCAAGTGATTCTCTTGCCTCAGCCTCCCAAGTAGCTGGGACTACAGACACCCACTACAACACCCAGCTATTTTTTGGTTGTAGTTGTCATTGTTGTTTGGCAGGCCCTGACTGGATTCGAACCCACCAACTCTGCTATATGTGGCTGGCACCCTAGCCACTGAGCTACAGGCACCGAGCCTTCTGGCTCCAAGTTTCATCGTTTAATACTTGACAGCCTCTGGGTCTACTCAAGGAAGCAACATATAGACTATGTTTGCCAAGTTCTTTTTTATTGAAATGAAATCATGACTATAATGAAAAGACTTAGGGAAAAGCCTCCTTCTTGAATTTTCCGACATGGATGTTAAATTTTGTTTGACCTGTTTTTCACTGCTGTTCACTTTTGATAATGACAAAAACCAACATAAAGGCCTAAAGCAAACTCATATTTACTTTGTGCTTTTGTAGATTTTTTTAAGGAACAAATACCAAGTAGAGGGATCGTGACAGGACCTTGTCATATTTCATTTCAGAATTCTCAGCAATAATCAAATGCTATTCGTGTTGGCTACACTCGAATTAATGTTTATCCTAACAAATCAGAAAACCCCATGAAAGGGTACATCGTAACTAGCGCAAACTACTGTCTTTCTAAAGAATGGCATTTCTTTCAAAGTGTCTCTCTCTCTCTGGTTTGAATTTGCTGGATGGAGTTAAGCTGGCCTCCCTGTGTTTTCGTATTCTATTTCTAAATGGAACATGGAGAATCACTGACCAAGTAGACAAAAATCTCTGAGAGGAAAGATACACTGTTGGTTTCATCCATTTCCAGTGAAAATGGATTCTTTCAACAGCACCAGTAAGTCAACACTGACCCGATAGTTAGGAAAATCCTATAATATTCATTGGTTTAAAAAAATTGCAACTGTGGTTTAACAAAAGGTATGTACATTTACTATACACAGAATGCATCTTTCCTGTGAGCTGGTCTGTGTTAGCACGTGCCACACGGGACTGTATGTGAGAAGCTGAGCCGTGACATTGGACTAGCTGGTGGATACGGAAATGAATCCCATGGGAACCAGCACCCCATAGGTTGTAGTGTCTCAATAAAAACCCAGTGTAAAAAAAGGAAAATACAAAAATAAGCGAGGGAGGGGGAATCATCCTTGAAGAGTGATGGACACACGGACTATAATGTGATTCTGTACATCGCTAACAAAGCACTACCCAGAGGCCAATGGCACCATGTCCTTGGTGCCCGCCTGAGTCACTACGTTGCCGCCGGCCTTCTTCCTGGCTTCGGAGAGTCCTGGAAGGCCCAGAAACTGTCAAAGGTCTGTGGTCTTTTCCACTTTGAGTATCTTGATGCTGAAATCAATGTCAAACAAATTTTTGGAAATTAGTTTTGGATTTCTAAAGAGAAAAGTAGCAGTGCACGGGGCTAAGATAGTCCCCACCAGGAGCTCAAGAACTACAGAAAATAGAAGCTTGCTTAAGAGACAATGGGTCTTGGAATTTGTTATAGAAATGAACAAAAAAACTTTTTTTTTTTTTTTTGAGACAGAGCCTCAAGCTGTCCCTCTGGGTAGAGTGCCGTGGCATCTCAGCTCACAGCAACCTCCAACTCCTGAGCTCAAGCGAGTCTCCTGCCTCTGCCTCCCAAGTAGCTGGGACCACAGGCGCCTGCCACAATGCCTGGCCATTTTTTGGTTGCAGCCATCATTGTTGTTTGGTGGGTCCAGGCTGGGGATTCGAACCCGCCACCTTAGGTGTATGTAGCCGGCGCCTTAGCCGGTTGAGCTATAGGCACCGAGCCAAAAAAACTTTTAAACCCATAATACTCAAGGTACGTGGTTGGTACCTGGATTACACAGATATCTAAATCTTTTCTTTATTCTGAGAGACAAGGTCTTGCTGCATTGCCCAAGCTGGAGTGCAGAGGCTGCTCAAAAGTGGCACAGGGTGGTCGCAAACTCCTGGACTCAAGTGTCCTCCCTCCTCTCCCAGCCTCCCAAGTAGCTGGGACTACAGCTGCACAACAGCACACCGGGCATTTCTTTTTGCTATAGTCACAGCATCACTGTGTGTGTTATATATTGTCCATGATTCAGATATACACAATCGTCCCTTGGTATCTGTGGAGCATTGATTCCAAGACCACTAGGCACATCCTAGTGATATACTTTAAATCACTCTTAGATTACTTATAACACCTCACACAATGTGAATATATTCAAAATTGTTATACTGTATTTTAAAATTTTGTATTTTTATTGTTGCAATGTTTTTTTTTTGGTTCGTTTATTTGAGACAGAGCCTCAAGCTGTCACCCTGTGTAGCTCACAGCAACCTCCAAATTTGGAGCTTAAGTGATCCTCTTGCCTTAGCCTCCCAAGTGGCTGGGACTACAGGAGCCCGCCACAACACCTGGCAATTTTTTTTGGTTGTAGTTGTCATTATTGTTGGGTGGGCCCGGCTGGATTTGAACCTGCCAGCTCTGGTATATGTGGCTGGCGCCTTAGCCGCTTGAGCTACAGGTGCTGAGCCTACATTGTTATTTTGATTGTTTAGAGTATTTTCAATCCACAGTTGGTGGAGTCTGTGGACGTGGAACCTATGCTAGGTAGAGTGTCTATGAAATCATAACGTATAACCTAACACACTGACCTAGATTTTCCACTTAATGTATTCACTGCATTTTAATGCTCTAAAAACTATAATCTTATAAATTCTCTTACATGAAAGCATCCAACGTACCTTACACAATTTCAACATCAGCTGTCAATGATGTTATGGGCTGAAAAAACAAAAAAATACACAAATGTAACACTTTCAGGCAAAGCGGTGGGTGGTTTTCTTACCTCTGTGGTGAGGAGCGGGCTTGTAACTACAGGGGACACGTGAGCACAGGTCACATCTCAGAAAGTTTATCAGGAAGTATATGTCAGGTCAAACTTGGGTTCTCCTAACTTCTGTTTGTTTTGGTTTTAAAGAGAGGATAGAGGGAGAGACAAAGCGTGACAGGCAGAATCGTGAGCATCCACAGCCTAAGGTGAGAAGCAGTAAAGGTCATGAAGAACGTGTGTTGGAGACATCAGACAAGCAGACACCTGCCTGCACACATTTACCACAAGGGTCTTGCCAAAATCTACCAGGACAAGGAGACAGACAGAGGCAAATGGAAGTTCTGTGGGGAACTCGCTACAGCGGCAAACCCAGGAGCAAGAGATGAGGCAGGGCACGTGTCCCCCACATGGGTTTCTGGGCTAACAATTCACAGGAGCCCTCCTGACATCTGTGGTCACTCTGAACATGGCCTTGACAACCAAGAGAGGTCTGCACAAGTGTAAGACTAGTGAGGTCTGCCTGGTACATCTGCAGCCTCGACTCTGGCACCACTCTCCCTGACTGTGCCTTGGGGTGGGTCACAACCCCTCTGAACTGGCAGGACTGTGGCAGATACGTGAGGAAGAGGAGGGAGAAAGTGGCTGGGGACATCAGAGCCCCTGCATGGCAAGGTGTCCCTTCCAATGTGTCTAACCATGGAAGCTGCCTGTGCTTGGTCCTGTGTGCCTCTCCTCTACAGTGGCAGTAAAGAAACACAGTCTTTACTGAAGAGACTCTGAGGGCCTCTGGAAAAAGGTACCATGTTTCCCCCAAAATAAGACACTGTCTTATATTTATTTTTTCTTAAGAAGACACACTAGGGCTTATTTTCAGGGGATGTCTTCTCTCCACGCCAAGATGCATGGCATGGCTATGCAGATATTCTGCAAAGCCACACCCATCACTAGGTCTTATTATCAGAGTAGGGCTTATATTTAACAAATGCATAGAAATCCTGCTAGGGCTTATTTTGGGGGGTAGGTCTTATTTTCGGGGAAACACCGTACAAGCAGGGGTTGGTTCAAACAGCACCAGGCCCTGGGGCTGATGTTGTGAAGGGCTGCAGGCTCTAAGAGCATCCACAGTTGCCTTCTCCAGCAGAGGGATGCTGGTCACCCCAACTGGACCACTGGTTCTCCTGCCCTGCAGCACCTCTCCTGGGGGCCTCCAGACAATACCTACCACCCCATCCCAGAAAGGAGCATACTCTGGAGACCTCAGAAGCAGGAAAAGGGCAAAATAAACCAATGCAAGAACGTCTTAGTCTTGTTTTCTGCTGCTCTGAGAGAATAGCAGGGACTAGGTAATTGATAATGGAACATTTACTTCTCATAGCTCTCAACATCAGCTGTCTTTTCGTGATTGATTATAGTTAATTTATTAGAAGGTAAAAAGGAAGAAGGAAAGGGAGGGAGGGTGGAAGGAAAGAAAACATTCTGAAGCCCACAGCTCAGTGTATTGGGTGTAGAGAGATTCTAAAGAGAAGGTGTGCATGCATTCAATCCTTAACCATCTAGAGCAGCGGTTCTCAACCTGTGGGGCGCGGCCCCCAGGAACTGTAGTAAAGGGTCGCGGCGTTAGGAAGGTTGAGAACCCCTGATCTAGGGCCATACGTAACATTTCAAAGTGATGCCACATTTTAATTGCTGAAAAATTCCACTGCCTAGAAATCTACTGGCTCTTTAACCTTATGGCATCATGCAATGCTACGTAGGGCCCTGACAGAGCATCACAGAGAGAGGTGACAGCGTGAATGACATGCAGAGAATTCAGTGTCAGATCTACAGGGGGTGAGGTTTGTCACGGGACAGGCATGCACTTCCAGACTTTGCTTTACCTTGTCATAACGGGGTTGTGAATACCATGTAAACGGTCTTTATGATAACCATTATTACCATTTTCCATACTGTAACAAAAATAAATACGCCAAAGACAGCGTGTTATCTCTAAGTGGAAGTATTGACACCATGGACTACAAAGACAAGGTCATGGTCATGAAAAGCATGCAACAATATGTTGACTCTGCAGAGAAGGTAAAAGGGTGTATTGATATTTCAGAAAAACCGAAGACTGCAATGACTATAGATTAATAAATTCAATATATGCAACTTTCATTAAATTCGATAAATATTTCTTGAGCACCCTCTATGTGCTGGCCGTCTTTTTAAGAGGCAGCACAATTCATTTTTACCTGGGCATAATATTTATTGTTTTTATGTCATCGTAAAATGTCATTAATTGACTTTTAAAAGTCCCTCACGTAGTAAGAAAACCTCCCCCGTCCCCTCTATGAATAGAGTTGAAAAAACAGGCTTACTTTTTCATGGGTATTGTTTCAACACTATAAAATACAAAAAAGGGAGATACAATTACTTTTCTTATTGCTATGAAAGCTGCACCTATTTTTACTACAGACACGGACATCCAGGAGAAACACACGTTGAGGAGATGAGTGAAATGAAAAATAAAACACACAGGTTCACCAGAGACAGGGAAGGGCGGCTACAGAGCCACGGTGGAGAGCAGTAAAAACAGTTATCATAAAGTAAAATGCCAAGTCCCCGAGAGAGAGGAACTGCAAACAGAAATGAGAAGGCCGGTTAAGGAAGCCGAGAGGATTAAACAGAAGAAAAAATAGTTAATACAAGCCCAAGAAAATCAGTACAATAAAAACCCCAACAACAAGAAAAAACCCTGAACAGAAACGACTCACTACTTAAATTAAAAAAAAAAAAAAATCAAGTTTAATCTCATCCGAACTCATCACTTGGAAGACAGCGCCCTCTGGGAAATGACCCTCCATGGGGGGCGCCTATGGCTCAAATGAGCAAGGCGCCAGCCCCATATGCCGGAGGTGGCGGGTTCAAACCCAGCCCTGGCCCAAAACTGCAAAAAAAAGAAAAAAAAGAAAAGAAAAAAGAAAATGACCCTCCTCCTCGGGCTCCGTGGCAACTCCCATACTTACCTACTATCATACACGTCCTCTGAATCCATTCGACGAAAATACTTGGCCAGTTTCACAGCAAAAATTAGAGCCGGAAGTAAAAACACAGTAGCTTTTCCTATGCCAAACCAAAACAAATTCTGGAGAAAAAACAATCAGAAGAGTTAAATGCTTAAAGATAGGGAAGGGAAAACGGCAGTTGTTTCGGGGATACATTTTGGGTTTTTGCAATTTTTTAAGGAGTTTCTGTTTTATTCTTTAAAACCATTTGTGAACTTTGTATGAACCGGCCAGGGTGTGAAGTGCTACATATTACTATAACTCATTTAATCTTTCAAAAATCTTGAGTAGACCCACTAAATTTGTTTACAGAAGAGAAACAGAAGTAGCCAGGGGGAAAGTCGAGATCTGAATCTGGGACAGTGATTTGTGCCACAAAAAGTTTTAAAGCTCATTAGTTAAATTATGTTCAAAAGACATTCAAGGCACAGTAAGTATGTTCTTTTTTGTGATCATTATAATTTAAGTGTGCTGTGGAAGTCTATAGATTCAAGTGCACCGTGAAACAAACAAACAAAAGGATTAAAAACACTGCTCTAACCTATCACCTTCCCAAGCAGCCCCAGCCCTCCCCTCAGTCTGTCCCTGATTATTTGCGGAGAGGCATTTGCTAGTTGGTTGGGGGTAGATGTGGAGGCTGGATGGACATAGGGAGGAGTCAATTCAGATCCAAGTAGGCTGACCCTGAGTGCCCGAATGAGAACTTCAAACCACTACCACCAGCAGGGGCCACCAAGCACAGAACCAAAGAGAAAGAGGGTGCTGGAGGAGGGAACAGCCAGGAAGCCACGGCTTGGGGTCTATGTGGCTGGGACAGTGACAGGATCCTCCATGAAAGTCCACGGAGCAGAGAGGTGGACAGGTGAACACTGGAGGTGCACACAGCAGTATGACTGTACTCATTCAGAGAGCTCCCCGTCACCCTCAGTCAACCTGCAGCAACACTGTGCCTGGGCACATGCTCACAGCAGGACACAGCTCTGAACCTGCAGGCCCTGCCCTCACGGAGCTCAGAGCATTTACCAACCCAATAGTCACATCTCAAGGGGCTTTATTTCATTTCATTTATTTATTTATTTGAGACAGAATCTCATCTTGTAGTCCTTGATGGAATGCCATGGTGTCATAGCTCACAGCAATCTCAAACTCTTAGAGTCAAGCAATCCTCCTGCCTCAGCTTCCCAAGCAGCTGGGACTACAGGTACCCACCCCAACGCCCAGCTATTTTCAGAGATGGGGTCTCACTCGGGCTCAGGCTGGTCTTGAATTCCTAAGCTCAGGCAGTCTACCCACCTCCTAGCTTCCTATAGTGCTAGGGTTACAGGCATGAGCCATGAGCCATCACGCCTTGTACCTCAAAGAGCTTTTAAATGACAAATTACTTTTCGTGTGCCTTTCAGGCTGTGTATCTAGCTGCACTAAGAATCCTTCTGAATATTAGCAATCTGCCCCCATCATCTGTTTCCTTTCAGATTATTCTGGACCAACAGGGGTTTTCTTTATAAGGCTCTCCTGACTTCTTTAAACACAATTCTAGTAAAGAACAAGACATGCAACCAGAGCTTCAACTTTCCCAGTCTATCCGGCATCAGAACACATGATCTAAATGTTAGATTTTAGGGTTTTAAATTCCAAATCATAACTGACCTAAGCAAAAAACTAATTATTACAGCATACATTACAATCAGGGGCGGGGGGTGGGGGGGAGTCAAAGATGATGGATTTGTTAGGCCTCCTTCATTTTAAAGGTGAAATTCTTAAAGCCCAAGGTGGTGGCTCACACCTGTAATCCTAGCATTCTGGGAGGCCGAGGCGGGTTATTGCTTGAATTTAAGAGTTCTTGAGATTGGCCTGACCAATAGTGAGACCCTGTCTCTAAAAATAGCAGGTATCGTGATAGCACCTGTAGTCCCAGCTACTCGGGAAGCTGAAGCAAGAGAATCACATGAGACCAAGAATTTGAGGTTGTTGTGAGCCATGACGCCATGGTGCTCTATGCAGGGTGACAAAGTGAGACTCTGTCTCCAAAAAAAAAAAAAAGATGAAATTCTTACCGTAGGATTCACAACAAAGCCACACAGAAAGACATTAACAATGGAATCCAGCGCAGTGGCCAGAGGCTTGCAGGAGGCCATTTTCTCACGGACCTAGGGGAATAAGAAACACAGTGACTTTAACTGAGCCACATCCGCAAAAATCCAACAGGATCAGCTGTGCCGCTGACCCTTGACTCGGTTTCACACAGAGAAAGTCTCCGTGTCCTCTGAGACAGGGAGCTGACCGCGGATTGGTAAGGATGAGTTCTATTAGCTCCCTGTCAGCCCTCCATCACCAGGGATTCTGTAGCAACCACAGACCAAAAATACGAGGGGAAAATGGAAAAAGGTGGCTGCACCTATACTGAACAAGCACAGACGATGTTTTCTGGTCATCATTCCTTAAACAATGTAGTAAAACAAAATTTATGTTGCATTTACATTGTGTAAGTTACTATGGGTAATCCAGGAGCAATTTAAAGTCTGCAGAAGAATGTATGTCAGTAACATGAACAGACTATGCTATTTTATTATATATCAGGGACTGGCACATCCTCGAATTTTGGTATCTGTCAGGGTGGGGGCTGGCCCTGGAACCCGATCTCAGTGGACGCCAAGGGACAACTGTATCTTCATTAAAGCAAGACCCACCCTCGTTCTCTGAGTCTCTGTTTCCCCACGTGTTATTAGGTCGGGAAGAGCTATCCCACATGGCTCCTTGGAGAATTACAAAGTGCAGGTGGTCAGTTTCACCTGCCCCTTGTTATCTGACAAAGAGGTGGGAAGGAAATGGAAGAATCTGTACAAGGAAGGTGAGCAAAGGAGACCACAGGGATCCCGAGAGGGGCATGTCCTCGGACCAGAATGCACGGCCTTCACACTTATCTTCCACCAAATTAGGGGGAATTTAACTTTCTTTCCTCTGGATTTTACCCTAGAAGACGACTGTCCACAGACAGGGTCTCCTGCACGTTCATAAAAGACAAACCACTTACAGAGAACTCAATCCACTTCAGATATTGTTTAAAGTACCCTATTATCGTTCTTCCATACTTCTTAGTTTCCTGGAAAGACACCAAAGATTAGTAAAGCCATGGCAATGACAAGAGCTGACTTAAATACTGTAGATAGTAGCCCGGCGCAGTGGCTCACACTGGTAATCCCAGCACTCGGAGAGGCCAAGGTGGGAGGAGCCCTTGAGCTCAGGGGTTCCAGACCAGCCTGAGCAAGACCCCCTCACTACTAAAAAAGAAAAAATAAGCAAGGCACTGTGGCAGGCACCTGTAGTCCCAGCTACTCGGGAGTCTGAGGCAGGACGATCACTTGAGCCCAAGAGTTTGAGGTTGCTGTGACCTAGGCTGATGTCACTGGACTCTAGCCAGGGCAACAGAGTGAGACTCTTGTCTCAAAAATATAAATAAATACTATGGATATTTAATCTGTAACATTCACATACCCACTTATCAACTCCTGACCCCTTCTTTTTTTTAAAAAGAAGACTCTCAGGGCGGTGCCTGTAGCTCAAAAAGAGTAGGGTGCTGGCCCCATATGCCAGAGGTGCCAGGTTCATATGTAGCCTGGCCAAAAACTGCAAAAAAGAAAGAAAGAAAGAAAGACTCACATCAATAATAACAGAGGAAATGTTGTTGGTGATGAAGTTCTGAGCAGACTCCAAAGAGGCAAGAATCCTGGTTATTTTCTCCTGGAAAACACAGAGACAGTTCACAGGGTATCAAGTGAAACAAGGATTTTACTGGACAACTTATACACAGGTCAGAGTACTGTAACTCGGTCCCACCGCACCGAGACATGGGCCTGCCTTTTAAGGCAACAGAGCCCCTCTGCGGGACAAACGTTGAGTGGAGGGAGCGTTTGCTCTGGTTCAGACACTAGCCTGCCTAGTCCTCTGTGGAGTGGGCCTCGTTGAATACTCACACAGTGGCTGGACAGGAGGTGTTGCTAAGCTGCCACAGACCAGGCAGCTGACCCCAGTTCCCAGTCAAGGTTGCCAGGCTGGGAAGCATTAGTGTGCTGGGATTTTTACCTAGGTTTTTTAAAATTTTATTTGTAACACCATGACATAGGCAAAGACAAGACCTCTGCCAGCTGCATGCCAGCCTGGTGTAAAGTAGAAAAGGGGCCTCTGTCCAGGAACCTTGGGGCGCAGAGCCTGCTGAATGAATGGACCCATGGCTGATATCCATCCCCTTGGCCCCCACGTCCAGGCCCCTGGTGAAGGGCATCATGTAACTGCAGGCACCAGCCTGAAGGTCAAGGTATGCAGAGGAAACAAAAGACCTGCACACAGCCACCAGGGTCACCAGGTACCTTTCGCATGGGACACACCCTTAGGAAATCGTAACCACAATTATAGAGGTCCCAGAGGAACTGAGCCATCCTGTTGGTCTCACTGAGAAAGAAAGTGAAGGAAGGAACATTTAATTTTTCCTGTGGGACGAACACCCCAAACCTCTCAGAGGCAGCCTATTCCACTTGGTAAAAAATACTTTCTCTTGCCTGCTGGCGTCATGGATACATGGTGAATACAGCAGCCTTGGAGATCCATTTCCGTGAGAATGTTGCCCAGTGGCTCTCTGAGGTAGGTTGTGTCCATAGCCCCTGAGTTACTGACCCTTCCCCTGGCCCCACTTCCCAGGGGTGTGGGGTGGAGGTGCCCAGCCCCGTGATGGTGGGCCTGACCACAGGACTGACTTTGGCCAGTGGGGACATGGCAGAGTGCCCGCTCTAAGCAGTGGCTTAAAGGACAATCCACTCTTCCTCTGAACTCCTGACCCCTGCTAAGAGGACATGAGCTGGCCACCTAGACAGGGGCTGCTCCTTCAGGCTGGGTGTGTAATGGGCAGCCGTGAAGAGAGGTCTGTGGTCAACTCCAAAGTGAAAATGAATGTTTGGGGTCAGAAGGTACTGAGACCTGGGGGTTCCTTGTTAGGGAGCGTCACCTTTGTGCAAATGACCAATGTACCTTTCTAAGCCTCCATTCTACCCATCCAGAGATTTCACCTAAGCGTCTAACAACCTGCTAAGATGAGGTCTCCACTTACGGAAATCCTACCAGAAAGAAAGTACAGTAGAACTTCCATCAGCTGACCACCAAGGGACTGTGACAACCTGGCCAACACACAGAGTGGTCACCACCAAAGTGAACTAGGCCTGCTGCACTGCTACGTAGACTGGTGCACGTCTGCTCTGTGAAAATTTGCTGCATTTAAGGAGGTGGCAGTATAGGGAGGTGGTCAGCTGTGGAGACTCTACTGTAGCAGTCTGGCATTTCTAATGGGTAGATAATGGGGACTTTTCTTTTCTTTTCTTTTCTTTTCTTTTCTTTTCTTTTCTTTTTTTTTTTGAGACGGAGCCTCAAGCTATCTCCCTGGGTAGAGTGCCATGGCATCATGTTCACAGCAACCTCCAACTCCTGGGCTCAAGCGAGTCTCCTGCCTCAGCCTCCCAAGTAGCTGGGACCACAGGCGCCCGCCACAGCACCTGGCCATTTTTTGGTTGCAGCCATCATTGTTGTTTGCTGGGCCCGGGCTGGGGATTCGAACCTGCCACCTTGGGTGTATGTGGCTGGCACCTTAGACGCTTGAGCCACAGGCGCCGAGCCGACTTTTCTTTTTTAAACTTAAAAGTACTTATAAAAATCAACACCTCTGAGCTTCTATGTGTAGTATTTTATAACCAACCCCCACGACAGCAGAACAAAGCAAATCCTTACCCTTAATCCAGCGCTTATGTGTTGAAGGACCTTGATGCTTTGGTTTAAAGTGCCCTGGAGAACAAACAGATAACATTTTCAGAATACTATATGTCTGGCACCCTCCCCTCCCCCAGGACAGCTACCCAATCTGACTTAACCCTGTCAAATGGTTTCATCCAAGGAAAGATAATAGATAGTGTTAAAAGGGTACAGCTGATATGTCTCTGGGGCAAGAAAACCAAAAAAAGAGACTAGCGAACGATACAGTCAAGATGGCTGAAGGTGACCCCAAGAAACCAAAGGGCAAGATGTCTGCCTACGTCTTCTTTGTGCAGACATGCAGAGAAGAAAAACCCAGAGGTCCCTGTCAATTTTGCAGAATTTTCCAATAAGTGCTCTGAAAGGTGCAAGACAAGGTCTGGGAAAGAGAAGTCTAAATTTGATGAAATGGCAAAGGTGGATAAAGTCCGCCGTGATAGGGAAATGAGGGATTACGGACCAGCTAAAGGAGGAAAGAAGAAGGACCCGGATGCCCCCAGGAGGCCACCGTCTGGATTTTTCCTCTTCTGTTCAGATTTCCGCCCCAAGATCAAGTCTACAAATCCTGCTATCTCTCTTGGAGATGTGGCAAAAAAGCTGGGAGAGATGTGGAATCACCTCAGTGACCGAGAACAGCAGCCTTCCATCACTAAGGCAGCCCAGCTGAAGGAGAGGATGAGAAGGACGTCGCTGACTATCGGTCTAAAGGAAAGTTTGATGGCGCAAAGTTGCCAGGAAAGAGGAAGAGGAAGAGGAAGAAGAAAAGGAGGAAGAGGAGGAGGAGGAGGCTGAATTAAAAAGTGTTTATCCGTCTCCCTGTGAAAGACCTTAGGGTAGAGGGGCGGCGTAAATGACACACCTCTTAATGGAGAAATGTCTATTGCCCTCTTTAAGTTTAATCACAAAACCTGATCCTGATCATATCCCGTAGTCTCAGAGTGCTCCAGAAATTGTCAGTGGTTTACATGAAGTGGCCGTGGGTGTCTGGAGCCCCCTGAAACTGTATCAAAGCTGTACATATCTCCAAACATTTTTACAATGAGAAGGTGCTCTCGTGTTCTCCTCTGTACACTTTGCTGCTGGTGTGTCAAGGCATTTAAAAATATTTCTGGTGTTTTGGGGAGTATTTTGGCAGTTTTTGGCCAGAGCTGTGTTAGAACCCACCACCTCCGGCATATGGGGCCGGCACCTTAGTCCTTTGTGCCACAGGGGCCACCCCTCTGTTGTTTTTTTTATTTTTTTTGAGACAGAGCCTCAAGCTGTCCCCCTGGATAGAGTGCCGTGGCATCACAGCTCATAGCAACCTCCAACTCCTGGGCTCAAGCGAGTCTCCTGCCTCCACCTCCCAAGTAGCTGGGACCACAGGCACCTGCCACAATGCCCGGCTATTTTTTGGTTGCAGCTGTCATTGTTTGGCGGGTCCAGGCTGGGGATTCGAACCCGCCACCTTAGGTGTACGTGGCTGGTGCCTTAGCTGGTCAAGCTATAGGCGCCGAGCCTGTTTTTTTTTTTTTTAATTTGTAAGGTGGTATTAACTATATGGTTATTGGCTAGAAACTCTGAGTTATCAACTGTACAGATCTATAGTTTGTAAAAAGAACAAAATAACAGAGATCAACTCCTGTTGCTCCTTGCTTGGCGTTAAGGCCATGGGGAAAGATGCCCTTCGGAGGGACTGTAACTCAGGCCGTACATCATGAGCTGGTAGCTCAGGCCATGCACTGAGAGCTGCACCTGTTGACACTGCAGTGGGCATCCATTGAGCGTCAAGTGGTCTTGTTTTTGTATATAGTGACATAGCATTCTGCTGCCATTCTTAGCTGTGGACAAAGGGGAGGTCAGCTGGCATGAGAAGTGTTTGGATTTTTTTTTTTTTTTTAGTTAAGTGCGGTACTTTTAAAACAAACCATAGAACTTTTCATTGTTGGCAAAGCAGCAAGCAGAAGAGCCACTGCCTCAATGAAAGTTCAAGAACCTTCTCTACTTAAGCACATTGGCAATGTTCTGGTTTTTTTTGTATGTTTAGAATGCTGAAATGTTTTTGAAGGTAAATAAACAGTATTACATTAAAAAAAAAAAAGAAAGAAAGAAAACTAAAGAAAAACATCTGGAGACATATGCTAAAGCTCCGAAGGGCAGCTGTGTTCTAAGTGGAGGGCATCGTTTAAAATAAGCCTCTTGGGTGCACCTGTGGCTCCAGGAGTAGGGCGCCGGCCCTATACACCCAGGGGTTGGTGGGTTCAAGCCCAGCCCTGGCCAAAAATAAATAAATAAATGAAATAAAATAGAGCCTGTCCCACAAGAGGGGCTTACACAAAGGGTTTGGACCAGGCTGCCAAACTGTATCTATCAAGGGCCAGACAGTAAAGTATGTCAGGCTTTATGGTCTGTGATACTGACTACAGACAGCCCCCAGGTTACGAACGAGCGAGGTTCTGTAGGTTTGCTCCTAAGTTGAATTGGTATGTAAGTTGGAACAGGCACATCTTCCTATTGTAATAGTCCACAAGTGTGAGTTGTTTGTAAGTCACATATTTGTAACTCAGGGACTGCCTGTCCTCAACTTGGCCCTTGTAATTAACAGCAGGCACCGTCTGTGAATAAGTGTTCTGATAAACTCCACGTGGGAAAGGAGTCCTCATGGCCCTGAGGAGAGCACAGCCACTTTGGGAGACAGCTGGTGTGGAAAAGTGGCCGGAAAGGAAAGCCCATGATACCAGCAAACCCCCTGCCCAGTGCCCGGGATGCTGCAAGGCCGGTGCTCCTGGGAAACAAGAGAACAGTAAATTGTGTTCCAGCCCCAGCTGGTGGCCAGTCAAGGGAGTACCTCCTAGATTTGCTCTGAGTACAAAAATTAGTCCCTCTGCAGAAGGGATGACTCTGGGAACCGCCACTCCCACAGCCAACTGTACTGATGAAAGATCATAAAAGCCCATGGAAGTGTGTTAAGCGTGGAGTGACTCCTGGCCAGACCCCACTCTGCACTTGCTTTCCTCTGCTAAGAAAGCCTTTCCAATTCCTGGGCTGACCTTCTCTCCCCTCACTCTTCCCGGGCTCCCCTCATTTTATTTACCAAAAACGGCAGCAGAGTGTAGTTTTTGAGGGGCCTGCTTTGTCAACCCCAGGTTTAGGTCACACGTCATGTGTATAAAATGAGTTGCTTATTGTGGACGGGTGACCCTAGGTCTGAAGAAACCACAGAGTCCTATTTACTTGAAGGAAAGACAACATTAATGCAAAAACAGCTTAGAATGTCAACAAATTTGTGTTGAGCATAAACATAGAACATAAAATCATGAAGGACACGGGACACAGATGAACAAATTCAGTAGGATAAGTTTGTGAATGATCTAACGAATTAGGAGGTCGGGGGAGAAAGAGAAATGGTCAAGGTGGTTCTGGAAGGTTCGGATGTTGGAGTGAAGTGGATTGACATGGCTCCCTAATCTGAGCAAGCCGATTCAGTGATCCAGTTGCCACACAGTTCTCGCCTTGACAGCCACAAATGAGAGGGGCATGCAAATGTGCCAACAGCCCCTCCTGCTGTCCACTGAGCTCCTCTCTGAGGTCAGGCCCTCCAGCTCCACGAATGAGGTGCTAACAAGGCCCACGGTGCTTCGGGAAGGCAGAAGTGGGGTCTGAACCCAGCTGTGTTTGGCTCCTTTGATTCCTCCCCTGCTGCGAACCTTCTCTGTGCATTAAGGAAGAGAGAGACCAGAAGGGGTGAGAAGGAAGCGGGAGGGGTGGGAGAGAGACAGAAGGACTCACCCTCTCTTTCGAGTATGAAAATTCAGAGAAAAAAAATAGAAGAGCAAGTGAGAGGGAAGCCGCAGCCCTGGAGCCAGCACAGGCCATGGAACGTCCCCACAGCAGGGACAACTGGAACAAGGTGCAGGAGCCAACCAGAGACTCCATCCAGCTGCTCAGATCCAAACGGGAAAAGGGGAGAAAATAGACAGAAGAGGGCGGTGCAACTCAAGTTTTAACTTTTTCTTTAAAGCCCAACTCAGTGTGTGAGGCCGAGGACAATCGACTGGACCTCACGAGCTAAGCAAGTGTCATCGGGGGACACGGAAGTCGGCTAGCAGCAGTGGGTTTTGCTCAGGCCGCGGGGACATGGCAGAGATCACTGACCCTTACCTGAGACTTCTCCATTGGGACGACCTGTTGGTGATGAATCACTTTAAGAGTTTCTGCATCTCTTCTCAAGGACTGCCTCAAAGTTCCCGGCGGCTACAGAGAGAATAAAATAAACAAAAATCCTTCTTTCCTTCCAGACTCAAAACACTCGCTCTGCCCACAGGGGCCCGAGCCCTCCAGGACCCAGCACACCGAGAGCCCTCCTGTCCAGTGATGGCCAAGGTTGGGCATGGGGTTAGCCAGGAGGGACAGTGCCAAGACACTGAACCATGGACTCCTGGCAATAACCCTCACTCATGATTCCTTCCTGAGTGCCAGAGGCTGTGTCCTCTCTCCACCTCACCCTGATATGGCCTCTATCAGTGTCCCCGTGGTTCAGATGAGAAAACCAAGGCTCCACTGAGAAACTTTTGTTTAACCCACACTTAAACAGTGTTTGGTATATGAACATGTAACAACCCAGGTCTTCCCCTAGAGCCAAGGGGCCTGGTTACCATGCACTGCGACTTCTTGGATGGGACCAGAGAAGGCCAAGGAGTGACCAACCAGCAGAGGAAAGGACAAAGGGAAGCTTATGGGGCTCAGGTGGTGTCCCTGCCCTCCCTCATCACTTCCTATTGGTGACATAAGACACCACGTGGCATCTTCCACTCACATGCTCAGTACTGTCCCCTATAACTGCAAGAAAGTGACGTGTGCACACACGTGTATATGTGTGTGTGTGTGTGTGTGTGTGTGTGTGATGAGAGCAGAACCACAGCTGAAGCACTGAGCACAGAGGACACACCTGCCCTGGTCACCTGGCAACACTCACGGCTCAGAGAGGTTTGGGCCACATGGCAATGGCTGCTGATGGGAACTCTTGACGTGCACAAGAGGGCCCTTGGTAAGCAAGAGGTCACTCTTCCCAGCAGCCTCCCTAAGAATGTATGACATTTGACATCAACAATGATGACAGCATTTAACCTGGACTGTTCATACTCACCAGATGGTTTGCTTTTGTTTCTAGATCACGTGCAAATGATAAAAGATTCACTTTTGCAGGGGATTTACCAGTCTACAAAAGACGTGCAAAAAAAGTGTGTTCAGGACATGGGATCTTTAAACCTTAACAGCATCTAAACAGATTCAACAGGGGTCCATAACCATAGAGTGATCACGGTTAGAGACTCTCACACAGGGGACAACATCTGCATCCTTATACATATAAAACTGTATTATTTTTACTCAATCACATTATTCAACCATAAAAAGGACTGAAGTACTGAAACAGGCTGTAACACGGATAACCTGCAAAGGCGTGCTGGGTGACAGAAGCCAGACACAAAAGATCACGCACCACGTGATTCCATGGATGTGAAATACCCAGCATATCCATTTATCTAAGGTAAATCCATAGAAAAAGGGCAGAGATGGGTGGTCGCCAGGGGTCTGCGGGAGGAGGGAGTGGGGAGGAACTGATAACACGCACAGCCTCTCCTCTGGGGTGATGGGAATGATTTGTAACCAGAGGTGGCATCTCTGCGACACTGTGACTGCCACTGAATCACCCACTTTAAGATGGCCAGTCTTACGTTACACGAATCTCATCTTAATCAAGAAGATGACAAGAATGAAAAAGGAAATACACAGGTCCGGGGCTCTAATGTCCCCCAGACGGACAAGCACGATCACTGGGTCATACCTGAGACAAGTAGGAGGCATAGTCCACTGAGTCTATTCCAGAGGCAGCAAAATCTTTGAGGTTGGCTTTTCCATCCTGGTCCAGCAGGACGATATCCACTTGGACATTAAGATTTTCAAATTCATCGTTTAAACTATCAGCATGCTACATGAAAAGAAGAAAAGTTATAGATTATTCCCAAGAATGTCCTGAGAGCAGAACTGCACAGGATAAAACCCTACACGTGCACGGAGCTAGCATCTCTTCCGGCTCCTTCCGCACAGCCAGTGCCCCTTCAGAAGAGGAAGTGGGTGCAAAGGACAGGAAGATTCTATCCCCAGCCTCAAAGACCACGAAGGGACAAGGCTTTGTCCGAAAAGAAGAATATGAAATTCATCAGGATGCCAGGGACTCAGAAGAGGCATCCAGGGATAGGAGCACCCGGTCTTGGCAAATAGAGATGCGGGGAGGGACCAGGCAGGTTGACATTCCAGGAAAGGGACTGGTGGGCAGTAGAGCTGGGCTGGATGCCACTTGGGGAACAGTGATTAGTTACTTGGGTGAAGACCGCAGGAATGTGGTGCCAGGGGTGCACTGGAGTGCCAAGTGTCCTGGACTCATCCTGCAAGTGTGGTATGGTATTTCCCACCATACTGGACAGAGGAAATGACCTATGGCATGGCGACATCTATCCACGTTGTATAACATTATATAAAGTGACATTATGTTTTATTTATGCACATGTAAAGGAACATTTAGGAATGGTAAATCAATACAAAATTCATATACAGCCTTTGAATAAACTTCTTCACACTGGAAAACCATCAGATCATCCTGCTGTCACAGTACTGCGAGCAGCCTCTGTGTTGTGGAATGGGCGAGCTGTGGGGCTGGGGAAAAGCCCCCTCCCTTGGCACCTCTTGGTGTCTGCTATTATTCTGGAAGCCTGGAGAAAGAGGGCTCTGTAGACAGATTCCTTCCTGCACATCCGAGGCTGGAAGCAGCCTGCAGGCATGGGCAGGTAGGGATGGTTCAGCTAATTGCAGTCCAGGCCCGCGAGACAGAATCTCTCGTGCCTTTTCTTCTGGCCAGTGTGCTCTGGAATGGCCTTTCCTCAGAGTCTTTGGTTTTGGGGATGGGGTATCGCTATGTTGCCCAGGCTGGCCTTGAGCTTCTGGGCTCAAGTGACCTCCCTGCCTCAGCCTCCAGAGTGGCTGGGATCACAGGTATGAACCACCACGCTTGGCTCTTTGGGGTGTTTGGACTCAAGACCGGCGTGGCTCCAGCAGAAGAGGAGGGTGTCATTCCACTCCGTCTGCTTCCATCCTTTCTGTTTGTTGACAGCAGAGCTCGCCAGAGCCCCCCCTGGAATCCTAGGACCACAGTGTCACAAGGGATGAGGACGGTGTGGACCTCACTTCGTGCCAAGTTTCCAATTCCAGTACCTGGCAGAAAGCAAGGACGATCCTAGGGAGCAAACTTCCCTGGGGAGCAGTTCCCTAAAGGAACACCTACACTACGCTCAGTGAAAGGAAATCGTTCCCCATGAAGCGTCCACAGTAAGGCCCAGCTGGAGTCCGCATTCCACTCTCAGAAATTCCACTCAGAAAACTGAGGCTGCAAGGACCCAGAGGGGCAAGACAATGTTTTGCAGCTAGATAATGGCGAGGATCGCACAGCCGTGTGAATACCCTGTGACGTTCATACGGTTCATTTTATCTTATCTGAATTTCGCCTCAATTTTTAAAAAAGAAAAGATGACTGGATTTAGTAAAGAAATGCTGTCGGTTCCGTGCCGCTGTAATGACTTGCCTCGTTAATGCTGAGATGTTTGCTGAGGTTGAAGAGATTCTCCAGGTGCAGAGTGGCGTAAGTGCCTCTGCTTCTCTTGCAGTCACTATGGGGTTAAACAGAGAAATCACGACCCAGAAAGATGGAGAAGGTAAAGTCCACAAGTATCATTTGTAATATTGGGTTATGGAAACAAGAGCTTTTCTCTGTCCCTGGACTTTATACTTGGCCCAAAAGTGACAGTGGGAATTTAGAATGTTCTCGAAGGACAGCCTGCTGCCGCCTACCTCCCTGCCTGTGCCCATGCCCCTGGCTCAGCCTGGGTACCTTTTTAATTCTCCTTTGCCCACCCCAGGAGACCCGACCATACAGATCAGCCCTTCAACAGGCATCACTATTATCTTGGTGATTTGAGCCCACTGGTGATTTGGACCCATTCACTTTTGTGTGTGTGTGTGTGAGACAGAGTCTTACTCATTCTGTCACCTTGGGTAGAGTGCTGTGTCATCACATCCCACAGCAAACTCAAACTCTTGGGCTCAAGCAATTCTCCTGCCTCAGCCTCCTGAGTAGCTGGGACTATAGGTGTCAACCACAACTCCCGGCTAGTTTTTCTATTTTTAGTAGAGATGGGGTCTAACTCTTGCTCTTGTCTTGAACTCCTGAGCTCAAGTAATCCACCTGCCTCAGCCTCCCAAAGTGCTGGGATTACAGGTGTGAGCCACCACGCCCAGCTTCTTCATTCAATTCAAGTCACATGGCTTTCACTTTGGGCAAGGTGGTTCTTGGGTAATTGTCCCACAGGGTCTCACTAATCACCTTAGGGTCACCTAAACCAGTGAATCCCAGGGATTATTGGGGACAGGGACCTTGAGTTATCACCATTCTGGAGTCTCAAGAGGCTTTCAGGGGAAGGATTACCTTTCTGTGTCACTTCTACTGTTTTATTGCTAGGACTAGGACACCTTACCTCTGAAAATGCAAAGTCAGACCATCAAGATTACAGAACACACTGAAAGCCGAATTTCATTCTGAAAAAAGAGCATTTTAAGAAGCAAAATGCAGAATGCAGTTATTGATACCTGTAAACTTGTGCAAAAGTGATCTTAATATCTGATTTATTAAATATCACACCAGAGAGATAGTTTTCCCAGTTCTCGTCTAGTAAGTAGGGTGTGTCCAAAACCTAGAACAAATCAAAAAGCATTAAAAAAAATACAGTTTTAAATAATACACGCATATAATACAATGAATATTCTGTTAAAAATATATTTTTCAGATTTTTCTCATTGAGTCTCAACTTAAAGCTAGAAATAATAGTATGATTGAAATAAATCAATTGGCCGCTGGATAGCGTCAATCAGAATTATTAAAATGATTTTTTTGAGAATGGTTAACTTTTTTTTTTTTTTGAGAGAGAGAGAGAGAGAGTCTGACTCCGTTACCCTGGATAGAGTATTATGGTGTCATCAAAGCTCACAGCAACTTCAAATTCTTGAGCTCAAATGATCCTCCTATCTCAGTCTCCCAAGTAGCTAGTGCTACAGGTGCCTGGCACAATACCAGGCTAGCTTTTCTATTTTTAGTAGAAACAGGGTCCTGATCTTGCTCTTGCTCAGGCTGGTCTCAAAGTCCTGAGCCCAAGAAATCCTCCTGTCTTGGCCTCCCAGAGTGCTGGGATCACAAGTATGAGCCACTGCACCTGGCCTAGAACTGATAACTTCATTTCAGTAAGACAGCACATGAGAAATGGAAATGAACAGGCATTTTGATTCAGAACAGCTAAGATAAATCTGTGAAGCGTGGGTCTAGCTCTTTCCTAGTTCTCTCTGGACAAAATAAATGAAAAGTCACACAGTCGCTGTCAGAACCCTTGTATATTTAAGATGGGCAGGTTACTGCACAACTGTGTACGTTTAAGAGGTATGAGTGGTTTGAAATATCCCCTACAGTTGAAGAATTATCTTTTAATGATTCAACCCCATGTGGGAGATAAAGAAGCCTGGTTTGATGTCTTCTTCTTAAATTTTCTCAAGAGCCCCAATGCAGATAATTTGACCCATCAATGCTTTCAATTTATTCTCCTCCCTTGACCAATTGAGCAACTAAAATACCATGACAACAGCTAGTGACCTCAGTAGTCATTTGCATGATTTTAGAACAGACTGAGGTGGAAAACGAATTTATAATAGAAAAGGAAAATAGAAACATACAGTAGAACCTCCACGGTTGACCACCTCCTAAAGGGGACCAGATTTTCATAGATCAACATGTACCCCGTGTCTGTGTCAGCAGGACAGCAGGCCTCGTCCTTTATGTTGACCATTTCCAAATGCTGACTAGTTTGTTACAGTCCCTTGGGTGGTTTAACTTATAGAGGGGTCTACTGTCACTTAAAAATCAAAATCTGGGGAAAACCCTGGAAATCCAAAGTTAGGAGAAAGTGAAGCTTGAATTCAACTCCTGACTGCCCTGTGGTTTGTCAGGAACATGCCTCTATCATGAGACACTTGACTCTCTTTCCCTTCAAACTTAGGGCCCAAATCGTGTGTGTGGCCAGCTCTGTGAAGTCCTGGAGGGTGTAGAAGCAACCTGGGAATCCATCTTCTGGTATTCTCAGCCACATTTGGAAACTGCTGCTGGGAATTTTATTCTTCCAGAATATCACAATCCACATTGAGGAGTGGCCTTCATCCCTGGCACTGATTTCACTTACGATCAGAAAATAAGCATACTACCATATATATATATTTCTTTCTTACTCTTATAAATAGACAATATCTCAACTTATTAACTTAAACGAAACTGTTTGCACCCCACGTGTTTGCACCCCTCTTAAAGTAATCCACAATATATGGGGAATCCAAGTGCCTATTCAAGTTCCCTATAATGGGTAGAAAAACCGTACTTACCCGGAATAACTTCCCGTTTTTGTAAGGTTCACAGATCAATTTTTCCATATTTGCACCAATGACAAAAGTAAGAGTCACGATGATCATGAATACCCAGCAAAAGAGGAAACTTAATCCAACCCCACTGGAAAAGAAAATAAAGTTAGTAATTCTACAGGCAATGATTCAATCTTACCTACCAGTGCTTACTAAATCTACCTATTCAAGGGATGAGATGGATCACGAGCCTCCAGCATTTTGTAGCCCACCCAGTGGCTAATGAGTGAAGAAAGTGGTCAGCACAGTGACAAGCACGGAGCCCTGACAACCACATGGTGCCTGGTCTGCTTGCTGTCTACACAGCGGTTCAGAGCATGGAGTCTGGACTCCAGTGAATGAATTGATGCTTTGTGTAAAGGAGACAGTGGAGAGGGGGTCTTGAAAGGGTAACGAGGCTCTGCACCCAGTGTGATGGTGGAAAGTGACATGCACCTGCTCCAGGTGACACTGAGGGGCTGAAAACGCAGAGAATGAGAACTCCCTTGGCACAGTGTCAAGGGTGGTAGGACAGGTGCCAAGTGGGTGGGACGCCACTGCAGAAGCTGTCATCATGGCCCTGATGGTGGCCTGATGAGGCAGGGGTGGCGGAGTCAGTGCATGACAGAGATGTAACCCAGGAGGTGGCAGCAGCAGGACAAGGTGAAGAGCTGCATCCCAGACGTAAAGGCCAGGAAGGCCCCCAAGGGCGAGGCAGGGAGCACTGTTCTCTGGAGGGGCAGAGAAGAGGGCACAGATGTTGGTCTTACTGCCAGTAAGACACTGTGTTAATACTCTGTGAAGAAGTCGGGCTTATATTTGGAGCTCAGGTGTTTGGGGTAAAGACATATGTTAACTAGGGAGTTAGCAGCTTAGAAATGATTTCTTATCCTGGGGACTGGCTTGGAGAGACAGGCAGCAGCCAAGTCTAGGTCTGGAGGATATCAACAGTTTTGGGGGGTTTTTTTGAAATGGAATCTCACTTTGTCACCCTAGGAAGAGTGCTGTGGCATCATAGCTCACAACCTCAAACTCTTGGGCTCAAGCAGTTCTCTTGCCTCAGCCTCCCACGTAGCTGGGACTACAGGCACCTGCCACAATGCCCAGGTATTTTTAGAGATGGGGTCTCACTCTTGCTCACGCTGGTTTCGAACCCGTGAGCTTAGGTAATCTGCCTGCCTCGGCCTACCAGAGTGCTAGGATTATGGATGTGAGCCACCCTGCCCGGCCAGGATGTCAACATTTAAATAACAGGTGGTGGAAGGAGAGCCAGCCAACGAGACCAGATGAAGAATAGTGATGTCACCAAAGGGGACAAAGGAGTGTTGCAGGAGGAAGGAGTGACCAGCTTTGGCAAACATGCTGCTCTGGAGGCAGAAGGCAATGTTGAGTTAAACTGGATGAAGTGACGATGGAGGAAAGCAATTTGCAAAAGGCTGGGGTCACTGGAGACAGGGACCCACACTGTGCATGCGGGGTTCTCCCAAGATGTCTGCTGTGCTGGGAGAGCTCAAGCCAAGAGGGGGAGCTTCTATTTTTAAAGATGGGAGAGAACAGAACACAGCTAAGTGTTGAGAGAAGGGTCCAGGAGAGAGGAAGAGAATAGAGACACAAGAGGGAGAAAGGATGACCCCGTCCCCATATTCCTGGGATGGCCAGAAGAGATGGGACGAAGAACTCAGCTGGTGGGATTGGTCTTGGAGGGACATTGAGAAGGGACAGATGTGTTTGAAAGCAGTTGCATCTGGAGGTTTGGGGATGGGAAGTCATGTGATGGTTTTTATTTTCTCTATGAGGAAGGAGGTGAAAGTCATCTCCTAAGAGAAGGGAAATAGAGAACAATGGACTTATCAGTAGGAAAGCCCAGGGCAGGAAAGTAAGGGCGGGTTCTTGAGGGTTGGGGTGGGGAAGAAAAAGAGGGAAGAGGGGAGGGGAGGGGAAAAAAGAGGAGGAGAGAAAATGGCCAGGCTACAGCTGGTCCATTTGAGGCAGGGATCATAAGTTTGTAGGGACACTCATTATGCCCCATTGTGTGACTTTTCTCAACAGTGATCAGCTGTCCAGGTGTAGACACAGAGAAGACAAACTCTTAACTCCATCTAGGGTGGGGTTGTCCAATCGCTAGGAAGCCTGCTGGGAGTGTATGGCCTGATGTGGTTCTCAATAACCCTAGCATCCTCTCCCAGGGACTCAATTCAGACCCTGTTGCAAAGCTCTAAAGCCAGAATTACAAAACACTCACATTTCTAAATGAAAAGCAAGGTATCTTCACTGAAAGGGCCCCAGGTGAGAGCTTAGAGTGTAGGATTTGAGCCAGGGCCTTACCGGGGTCACCAGGGCTGTGAGTGTGCCTTCATGCCATGTCTATATGTCAGAGTTAGACAACTCCTACAACCCGTGGACAGGGCGTCTGGAAACAGCTCCATTACTCCAAATAACAGTTAACATTCCCAGCCTTTGCTTCCTGAATCTGCACATATCTAGAGGGGGTGGGGGAAACCACTGCCCGAGGCCTGTTTTTCTAGGTTAGTAAGATAAGAATGTCATAAAGGAAGAGGAGAAGGAGGAGAAGGAAGAAAAGAACAAGGAGAAAAATAAAAAGAAGGTGAAGAAGAACTAGAAGAAAAATATGCAACAAAGGCTGTATGTGGCCAGCAGGGCCTAAAATATCTATTATCTACGCCTGTGTAGAAAAAGCCTGCTGATCCCTGATTTGCATCATTGTAATAATACATGCATTATTTTCACCTCCTTTCAAATATCTTAGAAAGTTTTATCAACAAACCAGAATAACCTGGTTAGCCCTTCAGTGGCCACGCAATTTCCCACACGTGGACGTACCATGACTGACACGCCCACTCCTGCATGGCTCGTTATTCAGACTATTTCCAAAGCTTCACTCCTGTAACTGAAACTGCAAAAGCACCTCCCTGCTCATGATGGCTTTTCCATAATTTGATCTGGTTCCTTAACATTGTTTCCCTCTAAAATGGAAATTGGTGGACAAAAAAGCATTATGGTCTTTTTACAGCCTTTCTATAGACAGAGAAATTACTTTCCTTTATTTTGGAAAGTGCCACCAGCCTTATAACTGTGCCCAATTCTTGACACCTATGGCTACTCTCAGCACTGTTTCCAAGAGCTAAAATGGGGTATTTTATAACCAGCTTCAAGGCAAGAGAATCTTCTTGTCTCTGTTAGATCCTTTTTTTTTTTCTTTTTTTTTTAAATTGGAGACAGAGTCTCAATTTGTCAACCCTGGTACAGTGCTGTGGTGTCACAGCTCACAGCAACCTCAAACTCTTAGGCTCAAGCGATTGTTTTGCCTCAGTGTCCCAAGTAGCCAGGACTACAGGCGCGGTCTCACTCTGCCTCAGGCTGGTCTTGAACCTGTGAGCCCAAGCAATCCACGTGCCTCAGGTTCCCAGAGTGCTAGGATTATAGGTGTGAGCCACCACACCTGGCCTCTCTGTTAGATCCTTTATTTCCGGGGAGCCTCCCATGATTCCCTGCAACAGTAATAAATACTTTTACCACTGGATCATATTTTGGGGAGTCAGGTTCATAGTGTAGTTTAGTTCAGTTCATAGTGTAGGGGGCTTATCGATTAGAGCCTAAGTTCCTCAAACCCCTGCAATAGCCCGGTGGTCTACACAGGGTGTTTGGCACCCGGTAGGCTCAGGATTCTGGGGGGGGTCCTGTTGGATTCTGTGGGGTCCTCTTGGATTCCAGGGGTCCTGTTGACCCGAGTCCAGGATCCTGTGCCCCTTCAGGTGCCACACATGGCCTGATTTTTATCTGGTGGCTGAGAACAGAAGGCCTAGCAACCAAAGATTACCATCGCCCAAGTCCTGCTCAGGCCTAGATAGAAAGCACTGGAGCCAGTCGGGCAAGTTTGTCCCCACTTTGTTAAGTGTGAGTTGTAATCAGGGGGGGCTGTAATCAGCCTGCATGACTTTCCTTTCCTTTGTTTCCCTTCTTCTGACAATGATTACTTGGGGCACCCTGCTTTGAATAACTCAAATTAAGTTTATGCATTATGTTATCAACATGATTTATGATGTTCGATTGAATAAAGAGACCCATGGGAGAACGGGCCGGGGCTGCGCTGGAGATGCTGCTAGTCATAGTGTCTCCCTCTCACAGGTTCCCACCCGTTATTTCACCTGAGATAACTGAGTCTGAGTTTTCTCTCACGTCAACTGCCCTCAGTGCAGATCCTGGCAAAGACTGTGGGGACTCAGGTCCCCACACATATTCAGCCCCTAAAATGTTCCTGAGGCCCCCAGAAGATACAGGATCAGAGCAGAGCCAGGGCTCTCTGCCTTTCCGCCCTCTCAATCTTTCAGTGGTACCATTTTGGAAAATAAGCATTCTTGCCCCATCTCCAAAGAGCCCATGCTCTTGATTGGACTGCATAATCTTTTTCCAGAGCAGTGGTGTCTCCATTGCAGCAGTGAGTAAATGGTTTTAGAGAACACCCTGGATTCTTCTAATTAGTCTGATTAGACTGGCTACACTTGTATCATCCTCCCTCCCGTTCCAAAAATCCAGTTGTTTTCCAGATGCCACGTAGGCAGAGAAATCCGCCAGCACAGCATGCTGAACGGGAAGGTTCAACAATTGAGAAGGACTAGCCACCCTTGTCTACAGACAGTGGAAATGAATCCAACAACATCTGGAAATTACCAGCCTTTTTCCTACTGCTACGATAAGTCCTGTTGCCTCCAGGCCCTGGTTTCCCCATCTGCAGAAGTATTTGTCCAAACTGAATTTCAAAGTATTTGAGCTTTGAACCTCCATCAATTTGTTGGAGTTAGTTGTTGGTTATTCTTTCTTTGACGCTAGACATCACATCTTTTGATTGTATTCCTCAAAAAAATGTGAATAGAATTTTGATGAGAGAATGTCCCTTTTCAGAGCAATTTATTCTACCCTTCTAGCAAGTACAAAAAAAATACATACACACACACACAGCCAAAAATGTATATACATTTTCAGGAAGGAACAAACTGTATTAAAATTGTAATATTCAAGTCATGCTTAAGACTTCTGCACTTACAAGAAGTGCTCGACATGACTTGCATTCATCTTTTGTACCGGGAACATATTGAATATTAAGGTTATTTTTAAGAGTCTTGTGCCTCAACTAATGTTAATGAAGGCTTGTGGTCTACTGGAGTCTAAGTGTGTCAGGGAAAGGGGTTAGAGTATAGCTCATCCAAAGTCTGATTATAGTGACCTCAAGTTCTAAAAAGCAGATTAACGCATATCATCTGCTCTCCAGCGACACAATACGAGCAACACCGTAGATTATGACAGCATATGGCTGAGGTTTGCATTGTCCCCTCTCCAAAGGAGTAGTTTCAAACCCTTCATCATGGCCCTCGAGGCCCATAGATTCCCAATGAGTTTGTCCAAAAAGGGAATGCTGATTTGGAAGGCTGCCCCTGCACCCTAGCTTACCTTTCCGGCTCGGGCTGGCTTGCTCGAGGTACATGCCTGCTACACTTTGTCATACCCAGAGAGAGTAAAGGTTTCCTCAAACACATGAACTTGGAGGTGAATGTTTCCAAAGCAAGGACAAGTGCGCCCGTCTGTCATAGGCTCATGGCTCCCTGGTTCCTCATATCTATTCACTTCCCTAATCTGGAGTACCTGTCTCAACTTAAAGGGTGGAGTTGCCAATGCCTGTTTTTGATTGAGTTTCTCCAGGGTCACACCAGCACTGCTGCTGACCACAGAGAACAGCATTTGACAGGATCTTAGCTCAGCATCCACTGAATGAATGAATGAATGAATGAAAGGAGGAACAAGGAGAAGCAAGAAGGCAGACCTGGACAGAACAGCTGCTTTTAAAAGGAACCCATCGTACACAAACAACATGCTTAAGCTTGTCCATCAAAGTGCAACCAATTTATAGTTTTCTGGTACTTTCTACACTTGATCATAGGACCCGCATCACCAGAGATACAATCGCAGCCAAACCTCTCCTCCACTGGAGTCCAGAGCACATGGCTCCCAGGGCCTCAGGTGAGTAAGGGCAGAGTCAGCACCGGTCCCCTCCCTGCATCCCCACCTGCAATGTGACACAGAGGTCCCCACACTCACACCATGAGGAAGACCCCTCCGGTGTGTGAGACGCAGCCCCGGCTGGTGGGGGTGGCGTGCCTGTCGAAGCCACACACGCCACACAGCAGGCCCAGGTAGTAGAAAATCATGATGAGGGTGAGCAAGGAGCAGAGGACCAAGCCGCCCAGCCACCTGGGGAAGCAAGCAGAGAGTTACCACACAGAGACAGGTGACGGCCAGCAGACCACTAAGGCTGGGCCGGGGAGTGAGTACTGGGTGTCTAATACTGGCGGCCTCTGCTGATTCAGCAGAGGGTGACCTTCTCGTGTGAAAGGATCCCTCAGGCCTCCAATTCAACCAACCGGGACACTTTTATTTTTATCTTTGCTTCGAAGGGCTCTCTGGATGGTCGGTGGTGATGGGATTATTGCTTCCTCCCTTTTTGCCTTTACTTCCAAAGACATCCCGGGGCTCGTGAGCATATCCCACTGAGCTTCTCGAAGGTACTGAAAAAGTATGCTTAAGACGTTCACGTTCTTTCAGGGTTCCTGATGCTATTAAGTGCCTACTGCGAGGGTGACAGCACGTGGACAGATCAGTTAGGCTACAGATAAAGGAATACTGAACTCTGTTCTTCCTCCTGGCCTTGCTCTGGCCTTGCTCTAAACTATCATATGGTTGCAGGAATATTTGGGGCTATTACTGTGTTTCCCCGAAAATAAGACACTGTCTTATATTTAATTTTTCTCAAGAAGACACACTAGGGCTTATTTTCAGGGGATGTCTTATTTTTATTAAGTATAATACAACCATCTACATTTATTCAAATACAGTTAAGTCATCTTCTTCTGGAACCTGACAGGGGGAGCCAACCTTGTTGGTGTGGCTGGCGCTGCTGATGCGTGAACTTCTTTCCCCTAGCCGTTCTCACGTGAGCAATAGGATGCCTGCAACCCCAGTTACCACACGCACACCCATGCAAGTGCAAACGGCTCAGAGAAAGGAGTTGTGGCAGATAAAAGGTATTCCAGTCTTCCTTACCACTCCACTCTGAAATGCAGGGCGTGGCATATCTGCATAGCCACACCCATCACTAGGTCTTATTATCAAGGTAGGGCTTATATTTAACAAATGCATAGAAATCCTACTAGGGCTTATTTTTTGGATAGGTCTTATTTTCAGGGAAACATGGTATGTTCTTTACTGGACTAGAAACACTCTACATGGCAGATGCATGGGACATTTAGAATTTTATGAATATCCTCAATCAGATGCCTGCAGAATGCAAATCTCAATTTCGTAATGGTCCCATGAGATGTTTTAGGATAATGGATCCTCAATTAGGCCGGCCTGGCATTCCCGGAACATACAACACTCCTTTCCCGGCAGTGAGGAGCATTCAAGGTTAGTGATGCTTCCCAACAGCTCAGGCACTAAAACCCAGAGAATTTACTCCCGCTTGGTGTATCTTGACAAGAGTCACAGCTAAAGCTTTTTATTCAATTAAGTGCAATCCTGCTAATTATAATAATAGCCACCAGCAGCCATTCTGTGGAGCTCTGTTCCAGGTATTGAGAACACAAAATTAAATCAGCCACAGAGTCTGGCCTCAGAAAACTTTTAAAGAATCATCTGCTCAGTTCAATTTCTTTTAAAAATAAGCTTATAGTCTCAGGGCAAGGGGAGGAAGAGGGGAGATGGGTAGCAGGCAGGTGGACAGGGAACTGCACTGTTCCTTTTCATTTGTGAAACTCCCATCTCCAGTGAGATCATAAGCTTACTAAGTAAGGGTCTGGTCTGGGGCTCTCTGACTTGGCCCAGCCTCATGGTGGGACTGTGGCAGCTGCCCAGAAGCTTGTTGATTACAGGGTAATGACTTAGCGTGGAGCAAGATGGGATTTCAAAATCCACCTCTGCCACCTTCCAGCAGCCGTAATTTAGTCACTTCACTTTTCCGAGTCCCACTGTCCTTCCCTATAAAACTGGGTATTGAACACAACACAACTCAGAGGATTTTTATGAGTATTAAACAAGATGTCCTGCAGAAAATGCTTGCTGAACACACTAAAACTGTCCCCCAAATGACAGCAATTGTTGTTATTTATCTTGTGGCCTTTTTTTTTGAGACAGACTCTCACTTTGTCACACTGGGTAGAGTGCTGTGGCGTCATAGCTCTTGGCAACCTCAAACGCTTGGCCTCAAGTGATACTCCCGCCTCAGCCTCCCAAATAGCTGAGACTATGCACCCCCCACAATACCCAGCTAGCTTTTAGTAGACATGGGGTCTCACTCTTGCTCAGGCTGGTCTCGAACTCTTGAGCTCAGGCAATCCGCCCGCCTCAACCTCCCAGAGTGCTAGGATTATAGGCGTGAGCCACCAACCCTGGCCTCTTGTGGTCTTTTATAAGAAATAACCCAAATAAGAGTGAGTGTCTAGTCTCACCATGGGCTTGGGCAGTGGGAGCAGCTCTAGTCACGGGTGGTGGGACTGAGCCCCTCAAAGAGGAAGTGCATCTTACATCTCAGACAGTCTTCAGAATACCCTGAGCCCCCATGTGTCCCCCTTCAGGACTCTGCCAGGATGTCCATCATCCTCTTCTGGGGCCAAATCCCACCACCCATATTGTCTGAAGGGTGAACAAGCAGCTGCTCACCTAATCTCGGGGAGCAATTTACTGGTTGTCAAGTCCACTAGAGGTTGCTCTTTCAATAAGCACCAACTTCTAAGTCTGAATTTTACAAACCACTGCAAAAAAGAGTATTTCCCTAAATTATAAATTATAGAATATTTGGCTCAAGAACTTCCAGTTTTCCACTTCTTAAAAAAATACGGAACGCTTCATAAATTTACATCTTGTCCCCACACAGGAAGTCATGCCAACCTTCTCTGGATCACCCCCATTTTAGTCTAATGCTGTTTTGCCTAAGCAAGCACTTCGATTTTTTAATAAACATAAACTAGGGTTACCACGTAGCACGTCACAACCTCTTTGTACAATTTGTTCTCATCAGATGGGGTGGTGGTAGTATCAGATTTTCGTCCTGTTCCATCCCGAGGTTCACTCTCCTAGTTTAAGAGCTCAGAGGCGGCACTCACCAGTAGGAGTCGTACTCTTCCCACTTGTGTAAACTGCGGTGGATATAACTCTCAGTGTCGTTGATATAAACCATGAACTTGGTCAAAGCATCCTGAATAGGAAGCTGTTCAGCTACCTTGTTAACATCGGGACCAATGGAATTTAAGGTATTTTTGACATCTGGAAACAAAGATACATTGGTTATGCGTTTGCAAACATAGAGGAAACAAAATCGTTGTTTTAGAACCAAACGGGAAAGTGTGAACCACTCTTAGTTTTCTTCATGTCATGTATGTGTTTAAAATATGGCGTTTCTGGCTCGGCGCCTGTGGCTCAAGCGGCTAAGGCGCCAGCCATATACACCTAAGGTGGCGGGTTCGAATCCCCAGCCCGGGCCCACCAAACAACAATGACGGCTGCAACCAAAAAATGGCCAGGTGTTGTGGCAGGTGCCTGTCATCCCAGCTACTTGGGAGGCTGAGGCAGGAGACTCGCTTGAGCCCAGGAGTTGGAGGTTGCTGTGAGCGTGATGCCATGGCACTCTACCCAGGGGGATAGCTTGAGGCTCCGTCTCAAAAAAAAAAAAAAAAAATATGGCGTTTCTACAATAAGCATGAATACAGCTAAGGCCATCAAAGAGCAATTCCTTAACACAATAGCCAGCCGTGAGTGAGCACTCCAGTGAGATGGGGCCGAGGCAGCCAGAGTTCTCTGCTTATTTCACTAGAGAAAAGGGCCAGGGGATTAAAATGTCCAGGGTACTGCTGATGTACCAGGCATGGCTGTGGAGTGGTAAGGCATTTACTCTGCGGACGTGAACATTCTTATTCCCCATTTTACTAATAGTGATCTTGCCAGGTAAGGTGGCTCATGCCTGTAATCCCACCTCTCTGGGAGGCCAAGGCAGGTGGACTGCTTAAGCTTATAGGTTCAAGACCAGTCTGAGCCAGAGCAAGATCTCGTCTCTAAAAAAGTAGCCAGGTGTTGTGGCGGGCACCTGCAGTCCCAGCTACTTGGGAGGCTGAGGCAAGAGAATCGCCTAAGCCCAGGAGTTGGAGGTTGCTGCGAGCTGTGATGCCACTGTGCTTTACCCAGCGTGACAAAACAAACTCTGTCTCAAAAAAAAAAAAAAAATCAAATACCTGTAACATGGTGATTTTTAACTGATGTGCTGAGAAAATTTTTATGATTATTAATAATTATTTTCAAAAGAAGTTGAAACACAGCAAGTATGTTCTTTTTTTTTTTACTTTGTTTTTGATCAACATAATTAAGTGCGCTATGGAAATTTAACTATAGGTTCAAGCGCACCGTGAGATAAAAAATGTTGAGAAACAGTGTTCTAACGTAACAGAAGAACTGAAACGATTTTACAAAATAGAAGATGGTTTTACCAAACTTCATAGGTTTTTTCTCTAAGCAAATAACCCTGGTTTGTCTCTTTCCTACACGAAGAATTGCTTATGCCACAAATCCCATCAGCTGAATACAGCCCAATTCAATGACCTTAGAAGCCTAAAATACTATTCTATCAGCATCAGTGGACAGATGAAAATCTTCCTCTTAGACAAAATAAATCCTTCAACATGGATTTATCCTTCTAAACAAATAAACTTCGTTTAGAAAATATAATAATCTGGGCAGTGCCTGTGGCTCAAGGAGTAGGGCGCTGGCCCCATATGCTGAGGGTGGCGGGTTCAAACCCTGCCCTGGCCAAAAACTGCAAAATAAATAAATAAATAAATAAATAAAATATATGATAATCAACAGTTTTTGCCCAGTGTAAGTAATCAGAACATGATCTTCCAAAATGTGTGTGCTGTGCTGTCTGTGAGCATAGTCTGGAGACCTGGCATCTCACGGTGGCCCTCAGCCACACCACACTGGAAGGCTGGATGATGTTCTTAAGTGGTAAAGGACAGGATTTTTTTTTTTTTATTATTATTTTAATCTATATCACTGAAGGTGACACAATTGAAAAGCTGATAGTCCTTTAGTTTCCAAAGTTTTAGTTTTCTATTTTTTAGGAGAAAAGGAATAATATGATTCTTGATGTTACCTTTCTTGGTACTGAACCGTCCAATTCCTAACAAAGAGAGATTAAAAAATTACCTCAAATTATGACTCTCACCTGCAACAACACTCGTGGTCTGGTCTTGTACCATCCTGGGAATATCATTAAAGGATGTATAGCCCTGAAAAATATTCAAATTCAATTGATATACATAGGAAGCTGAAGACCAGTTGACTGTTACCCATTTTGCAATGTAATACATAGTAGGGAAGTTAAATAAAAATATAACATCCATCTTATGGCTGAAATTATTATTATATGGTCACTAAGAAGCTAAAAAGAAATTCCTTACAAAGCACTTTATTTAAATTGTATTAGTTAATGTTAAAAGTTTTTCTTATGGTGTCCCCGTAATTATAAAATCAGCACGTTTACTCACACAGGTCCCAGGAATTATTGCAGGTACATTGGTTCTCAACTGGGGACATTTTTGTCCTTCAGAGGACACTTGGCAATGTCTGGAGAAATCTTGGTTATCACAGTTGTGGGGCTCTGCCAGTCCTGTGTAGGGGGAGGCCGGGTACTAACAAAGGCCCCACGATGCTCACAGGAGCCCTGACAGCTAAGAGTTACCCAGCATGAAGCACCAGCGGGGCTGAGGCTCAGAACGCCTGATCTGTACAACATGCTGTCTGCAGAGAGAGAGCAAACTCCCCCAAATAAAGTCGTACTTAGAATCGTCCTTTCCAATTATAAAATAAAATTAGAGAGCTAGTCTCACAGAAATAACAATAATAACTTCCCAAAACATAGCTTGTAGAGGATACAAATTATAGTTAGGGTAAAACAAAAACAAAACTAACCATGGCAAGCTACCTGGCTTCGGGGGTTAATCCATGAGGGGTAAATACCATGATTTCCAAAGAACTCAACGCATATGCTCAGCCTCTCCCCTGGGAACGGTCAGTTTGGTGCCTTCACTGTCTGCTAGGGAACACTCAGAAAACATGCGGTGCCAGCCAGTTTGACATTCGCCAAGCTTCAGCTGGTGCCGTGAGGAGCACACCCACGGCCTCTGTTTCCTCCGGGTGACTAGGACACCCAGGTGACCAGTGCCTGTGCTGGTCTTCTAAGGGCCTGGCCCCTTTACATTTATCTGGGTTTAAATTTGTCTTGCGAACGTCACCCATCCAGGGGAAGTCTCAGGGCTGGACAAGGGCCTTACAGAACTCTGTTTCAATTCCTTCATTTCACAAACAAGGTGATACCAGAGGGCAAAGACCAAGAATCTCCAGTTGATGGACGAAAGGGGACACTCACTTTGTCAGTATACGGAGATGCATGTCTAATAGATAGTTGAGATTTTTTTCACATCCACGCTAAGGAACATAGCGTCAAGAACACTACGTATAACTAACATCTCCCTTTCAAGGTCTAGGGCACGCTCTTGAATTATAATGTATAAATAAATACCTACTGTACGTTCAACACCCATTGGTTGAACACACAGCAACGACACCTGGTAAGCTCCGAGGGCAGGCCTGCTATTCCGTACCAAGGTTGCCCCGACTTGTTGGGAGTTTACAGCCCAATGGGGGAACAGAGACATTAAAGCAATAACTACAGTTATGAGGGATTTAACAGTGAATATTTGCCATGCTGTGGGAAGGTATCATAAAGGGTTTTGACCTAGTCAAGGTGCCCAGGAAAGATGTGGTAAGAAGATAACACACACATCTTAAAAAATGAAGCAGCTAGGCAAAGGCGGAAAGAAGTAACTGCCAGGCAGAGAAGTGGCGTGGGCAAGAGCGTCACAGTGGGAAGGAACAACAGGACCCACAGCTGGCACACACAGCGGGCAGCATTCTGTATCAGAATCCGTGTGGGTCCGGCAGGCATTACACCCACTAAATTCGGACCCCCAGGAAACCAGAGGTCAGATTTTTCTTCATCTCTATGGTCTTAGCAGGGTGCATATCATAAGTGCTTAATAAAAATTTCTTGAGTTGCAAAGAGGCACAAAATTATCTGCAAGGTCATAGCTATCACGCTTCTCGGCCGATCTCGCTCCAGAATTTGCTTTTTTTGCTGTTTCTTATTTCCTTACGTACTAGTTTACCCTTTAAAATGATTGGAAATCAGCATGTGCATTTTGTTTTTTTCTTAAACATACCTTTTGGACCAGGCCATCCAAATCGGTTCCAAGAACATTGTTAACGTTGTCAAGTTCTCTGTTCACAGATGGAAGCTGAAAATGTATACACAACACGTAAGGCAAGATGGTTCCCCCGAAACAATTCCTTATGAAAAAGGGAGTTAGTTATGTTGTAGCCAAAGCCTGAAGCAGCTATATGATTGAGTTCAATTTCGATTTCTTTGAACAATAGTGTGGCTTGGGGAAAACACATTCAGCTCAGAATGGCCTCTGTCAGCACCAATTTCTGGATGTTTGGAGGTCTGCTGCAACCGAATTTAGCACAGATGCAGGATGTGTGAGCTCGTGATTTCCTTCTTAAAGTCACGTTTAACAGCAATGTGGTCAGCGGTTATACTGATGACGAGACCAGAATAAATGTCCCCATTACAGCATCATCCACGGAAGCGTAGAGCTCTCGCTCTTACCAAAATGGGGACGTGCCTCTAACGTGCCAAGAAAAACACCACTTCTGTGATATTTCCCTCCCAAATATGAGTAACTTAAATCTAATCATGAGAGAACGAGAGACAAACCTAAATGGAAGGCCACTCAGCAAAATAAACGGCCTGTTCAAAAATGCCAATGTCCGGGTGGTGCCTGTGGCTCAAGGAGTAGGGCGCGGGCCCCATATACCGGAGGTGGCAGGTTCAAACCCAACCCCAGCCAAAAAAAAACTGCCAAAGTGCCGATGTCACAAAAGAAAAAGACTGACAGGCCATTCCAAATTCAAGAGCATGAAAGGGACGTGACAACAGCTGGCACCATGTCAACCTGACCTGGTCCCCGGAATGGAAAGAAAAGCAATAGTTATAAAGGGCATTTTTAGAAAAATCAACAATATTGGAATGAAAACGGAGTCGAACAGTTGGTAGAGTTGGGTGAATGGTATGTCCTAATTGTAATAATTGTATAATGATTATATATTTACCCCTAAAATACTCAGGGGTAAAAGAGCCTAAACTTGGCAACTTATTCCCAACTTGTCTTGTGATAAAAGAACAAAATGCATATTATTTTATGCATGTGAGTGAATGATATAAATACAGATAAACTGATAAACTGATAGGATAAAGCGAAATGTTGACACGTGGAGACTTTTCTGCATATTTGTTTTTTGGTTTTTTTTTTTGAGACGGAGCCTCAAGCTATCCCCCTGGGTAGAGTGCTATGGCATCACACTCACAGCAACCTCCAACTCCTGGGCTCAAGCAAGTCTCCTGCCTCAGCCTCCCAAATAGCTGGGACTACAGGCACCCGCCACAATGCCTGGCTATTTTTTTGGTTGCAGCCATCATTGTTGTTTGGCGGGCCCGGGCTGGGGATTCAAACCCGCCACCTTAGGTGTATGTGGCTGGCGCCTTAGCCACTTGAGCCACAGGCGCCGAGCCTGCATATTTGAAAATAAAAAGTTGCACCCCAAAAGGATCCATTTCTAACAACGTAAACACGACCAAGCTCTAAAAAACTGTGTGACGACTCCAAAAAGGACTGCCGTAGATCCGCAGACACAGCTGTTACACTGGAAATGCTGGGGGGAGAAACTGACTCAGGAAATTTTAGAAAGCACGTCTGTAATAAAAGGTTCTTTCATGTAAGAGGTGAGCTAGAGAGCTAACTAAAGTAATAAATTAACTATGGGTGGGCATCATCATTTTCTCTGCACCCCAGACTTTTATATATTCAAGTTACCCCAAACTCTTTTATAAATCATTTCTTTGGGAAAATGGGAAACTTATTCTCTATTTTGGCATACACAAAAAAACATATTTTAACTTTTAAATGTCTACGTGAATGTATTCTGCTTTTTTCCTTTATTTTTTTTTTTTTCCTGAGAGAAGATCCTGCTCTGTTGCCCAGGATGGAGTGCGGGAGCATCATCAGATCTTACTGTAACCTTGAACTCCTGGGCTCAAGTCATCCTCCTGTTTCAGCCTGACAATTAGCTGGGACCACCTGTGTGAGACACCACTGCTGGCTAATTTTTTTAAATTTTTTCTGGAGATGGGGGTGGGGAGGGGGTGAGTAGCAGAGGGATGGTGATGCTATTTTTTCCCCAGATCAGTCTTGAACTTCTGGCCTCAAGCAATCCTCCCACCTTGGCCTTCCAGTGTGGAGATTACAGGCATGAACATATTCTTTTCTTCTTTTTAAAGCTGAATTCATTCTGCTATGTTTCACAGAATGGCAGAGAACTCCCCAGAAGTGGTTTCCTTCCAATTCTTCTCTCCTGCTACAGCTGTGCCTCTGCGGTAACAATGCCCCAGGAAGCCTGGCGGAGGTCCCCTGGCTCTCCTGGCTCTCCAGGCCAGCCCACTGTGGGTCAGCCAGGTCCAGCCCCGCTTAGCCCTGCTGGCCATTCCCAGCAGCCTCCAGGCCGCAGCCAGCTCAGGGTTGCTCACCTGCCCCAGGTCGAGGTTGGTCTCCAGCCGGGTCAGCGACGCCCTGATGTCATTGCAGGTGTTGCTCGATGGTCGCACAGAGCACACGGGGTCGCCGAGCGCCCTCTCCACACTCTCTTTCACCTCCGTCAGGTTGCTGCTAAGCTGCGCACTCCTGTCACGCAGGCTCTGCAAGCTGCTGTTCATGTTTTCCAGGGCCCTTTTGGTCTCTTGGATGGCTGGGGGGACACAGAGCGGAGGCACTGAGTCCCTTCTGAGCTACCTGAGCAGCTAAAGGAACTGGAGATGAGCCTATCAGTGACTCTAGGTGGCAGCCAGAGGCACCTGCTGCCAGGGCTGCCTGCTCCTCCAGCTGGGCCGGCTCTGCTGCCTGGGGACTCTTCCACACAAGAAGCAGGAATAAGGGGTGAGCCTGGAGGGTGATGGGAAGACAGCGGCATAGCATGAACCCAGCCAGTAGCAGCTGGTGAAGGTGTCACGGCCCAGCCTTGAAGAGATGAGTACCAACAAGTCAATCCCAAGTAGTTTAAAGCCACCCCAAAAATTGATGCCACCCGGACATATTTTTTGCTATGAATATTCAAAGATTTGGAATTCAACCTAGCCCAGCAGCCCAGAGCAGGGTCTTACACTCAGGCAGGGCTAGGCACAGATCCCAGGGAACTAGAGCCCTGGACATTTCTGAGCCACTTTCCTCAGCTCGTCACAAAATGTGGGAACGGTTGATGGGGAAGAGAGCTGGTGTCTGGTGTCAACACCTGAGGACCATGGCTGGACCCTCTGCAGGGGTACAGGCAAAGACAAGAAAAGGCCTTTTCAGGGCAGCGCCTGTGGCTCAAAGGGGTAAGGGCACCAGCCCCATACGCCGGAGGTGGTGGGTTCAAATCCAGCCCCGGCCAAAAAAAAAAAAGAAAGAAAGAAAAGGCCTTTTCAGTTGTAAAGACTGATTGTAGAACCCCTGGCCTGTTCTGCACATCCTCCCGTGTCTGTACATTCAGCTGAGCTGTGGAACAGTAAGGAACGCCGAGAGGAAGAGGCATACTTTCCCACTTCCAGGCAGTTCCCTCCTTAATGGCCTATTTTCTCAGGAACGCTAACTTGTGAAAGTAAAATTCATGTGGGAGAATATGAAGCTTGTTAATGTCAGTGTATCTGTTCCCTTGTGTCATTGACCATGGGGCCTTAAGTCATGAATGTAGCTTGCTTGTGAAAGTAGCTTTTCTGGGGAAAGAGGGATAAAGTAATTAACAGGTCTCAAAAGACCTAAATTTCTATAGGTTACTACTCACCTTCTCTATGGGAGGTTGGCAAATGTTTTCTACAAAAGGTAAAATAGCAAGTATTTTAGGTTTTGTACCTAAATAAAATGTGTATGGCTGTGTACTAATAAAACTTTATTTACAAAACCAGGTGGGTGGGTCCCTATCAAATCCTGCCTCTGTATCTCACGTGACTTTTAGACCGTCAGTATGATAGTTTTAGCACAAGCTTTTTTTTTTTTTTTTTTTTTGAGACAGAGCCTCAAGCTGTCCCCCTGGGTAGAGTGCCATGGCATTACAGCTCACAGCAACCTCCAACTCCTGGGCTCAAGCGAGTCTCTTGCCTCCGCCTCCCAAGTAGCTGGGACCA
>CAUYTI010110980.1:0-51946 GCA_963575145.1 Galago senegalensis
TTTTTTTTTTTTTTTCTTGAGACAGAGCCTCAAGCTGTCCCCTGGGTAGAGTGCCATGGCATCTCAGCTCACAGCAACCTCCAACTCCTGGGCTCAAGTGAGTCTCCTGCCTCCGCCTCCCAAGTAGCTGGGACCACAGGCTCCTGCCACAATGCCTGGCTATTTTTTGGTTGCAGCCGTCATTGTTGTTTGGTGGGCCCGGGCTGGGGATTCGAACCTGCCACCTTGGGTGTACATGGCTGGCGCCTTAGCCACTTGAGCCACAGGTGCCAAGCCCACATATTTATTATCATTAACTCTCCTGCATAAAAAATAGTTGGGGAAGGTAGAGATAAGTAGAGAGAGCACTGTCTATACAACTTCAAAATTAATCAAAATTCTTCCCACAAAATAAAATTCCTGCTTTGCATAAATCACTTGGCTCAGAATGAATTACAATACAATTGCTTTATCTGGAGATATTTTCTTCCAAAGGAAAGCCAAGTATATTAAGGAAAAAAAAATTGCTAAGTTTTCCAAAGTACTTTTTTTAGTTTTCAAATCTTACTATCTTATTGCAGAGTGGCTGAAATTATCGGGTAGCATGTCAAATTCTAAAGGAACTGAGCTTTGTTATGTCAATTGCTATTTATATAATCACACATGTACACATATTGGCTTTAAGCATTAACAGAATGCTCTTCCAGGCTGACAGAGACAAGTATTGATTGCAATATTTTTGAATTTAGCATTTCCATCTCTCTCCTATTTGCTCCAACAACTGACAATATTTAGCTACATTTATTTAGTTAGGTACCAAATTCTTTTAGGGTGAATATTTTTCAGTCAATGGTGTAGCTTTGGTGGAGAAAAAAATAGGCTTATTACTTTTCTTACTAAAAATTCTATGTACTCCCCCTCATACTTCCCAGCAAACTTAGAATTAGGTTATGGCCAAAGTCATCTTGCTTCCTTTGTCAGGCCTTTTGGCTACTGTTGTGACCTTGGAGGCCACAGGTTTCAGAAGACATGGCTACAAGCTGGAGGAGGACCAGTTGATCCCATAGGATAGCATCTCCAGAGAGAAGCTGAGTTGCTGAGATGTGAGAGTTTGATTATTGTGGCACCTAGCTATCTTGATTAAAACAATGACTTGACTGATGTAAAATCTGTATTTTTTAAGGGATTAGTAAATTTTCCAAGCCATTTAAAGACTTATTTTAGTATCTTTCAGAAATTATAGTTAATTATATACTTAATCATACTTTTGTTAAAACAAAAATAATTTTTGAGTTAAATTCAGCTCGGCACCTGTAGCTCAAGTGGCTAAGACGACAGCCACATACACCTGAGGTGGTGGGTTTGAATCCAGTCCAGGCCCACCAGACAACAATGGCTGCAACCAAAAAGTAGCTGGGCATTGTGGCGGGCACTTGTAGTCCCAGCTACTTGGGAGGCTGAGGCGAGAGAATCACTTAGCCCAAGAGTTTGAGGTTGCTGCAGTGACTCCATGGTACTCCACTGAGGGCGACAGCTTGAGACTCTATCTCTGCCCCCCCCCCCATAAAAAAGAAAGAAAGAAATACCTTTAAAATCTATTCTTGATTTTCAGTAAAGATAGTTTTACTCAAGATGACCTCCACATATGTACAGTCCTTTCCTGTTAAGAAACCTGCTAAAATACTCCAGAATGCCCAAACTGAGAACAGGTTGTCACAACAAAGAGGAATTGTGTCTACAGTAATGCTTTCCCACTTAAGATGAATTATCTTCTCCAAGTAAATGAAAACTTAAGGCTGCTTTATGACAAGCTTCAGTCTTTGAATAATGAGTCTATGGGGAAAAAGTTATTTTCACTTGCATATAATATGTTATTAGCATGTTTGATGTGATCACCAAATCCTATGAAATAATTCTTTAAAAATGTTTCTAATAGATGTAGTAAAATATTGTACTTAAGGTAAATAAAATATACAAACTTTAATTCCTTGTGAAAACTGCTGCTTCCAGGTGAAACAGCAAAATCTGCCCCAGAAACTTGTAAGCTTAAAAAGCTGAGAAAAAATTGCTTCCCTAGGCGCCTAATGCAAAATATACATATATATGTATTTTTTTTCTCTATGGAAATATATAATGTATTTTTGGAGCTTTTAAATCAGAGACCTATCAAGAAATTGAACAAGTAACTTGTCTGTACAAAAAATATTCAGTATTTGAAGTCAATTGCTGTGAATGACAGCTAATGAAATACCATTTAATTCCTCTGCAGTTCATTTTGGCTTTAAACACAGGTGAAAAAAAATCCTTGTGCAAAGGGAAAGTTCAGAAAAGTCTGTAGAAAATCATTTGGATGTGGACACATTCTCTTTACTGATTCTGCCTGGCTCTCTAAGGTAAACAGTCTGAGACTTTTGTAAATAGCCAAGGAATCTCTGATGCTCCAAAGCAATCAGAACCTCTACTCTGAAAATGATTCCAAATAAAGCAGAACTTCATACAGAAGAGCAAAATAACAATTCATAGCAGGATATATATTTTGAAACCGTAACATCTTCATAATTTAATATTAATGGTCAGTCCGTTGATTCTATCAACATTACTTACTTTTTTGCTGGTTATAATTAATAAGCAAGCACTATTTACATCACAGAAAGTAAGGGATGCTCTCCTTTTTTCACATTGAAGCAAATTTAGCAGACAAGAATATTGAGAAATGTGATTTTTCAGAATGTACCTTATTTTAAACTTGGTTTTAGTACTAAATTATGCATGACCTTAATTTACAATAAAGCATCAAATTATAAATATGGATAGTAACATAAAGTTCCAGTTCAAGCCGTAATTCGAAAGAAAAGAAAGTAACACTGGCTAACTTTAGCAAAGGGAACTTATTAGGAGGATCTCAGTTGCTCAAAAATCAATTGGACCCAAAGCTAAGAGATAGTCAACGTAGTTAATGATAGAGTACTGTAGATTTCAAAATTGCTAAGTGTAAATTTCTTATATTCTGACACAAATAACAGTATTTGAAGGGGTAGACATGTTAGCTAGATTGATTTAATTACTCCACATTGTGTTCATAAATTATAACATCACTTTGTACCCCATATATTTATTTTTTCCTTTATTAAATCATAACTGTGTTTATTGATACATTTATGGGGTACAATGTACTGATTTGATATACAATGTGGAATGCTTACATCAAACTTATTAACATAACCGCCACCTTGCTTACTTATTTGTTGTGGTAAGACAGTTATATTTATTTACTCTTAATAGTTTTGAAATCTTCCATTGCATTATGCACATTAGATCAGGTCCCACCAAATACCGTCCCTCCTCTCAGCCTCCCCCATCCCCTCCCCTCTGCCTCCTCTTTGCTCCTTCTTTCTGGACTATAGTTACATTTTACCATATATTTATACAAGTATAAATTGTTGATTAAAAAATAATGAAAAGGCACAAGGTACATCTGGATATCAGCATAAACCACAATGATGATCTTTTAGAACAATCTACTTTGTGGAAATCCTTATCAATCTTGTGATGACAATGTGCACCTGAGATGCAACTGCTTCTTTTTTGTTTACATCACTGTCCTAATTCTGGCTGGGAAATGTGTCTTGTTGGTTTAACTTACAGTATATTTTTGCCCAACATTCTTAAAACACCTTCCACAGACATGTATTTGCATTTCCAAAAGTCATTTTGTTCAATATAATGCAAAAAGTCACCTCCACAATTAAAAACACACTTTCCTTGTCCACTACTGTATTGCTCTTTGAGCTTTACCTGCACGGTGGTACCCTGTGTTTCTGCTCTTATTGTGCAATAAGCTGGATATACCTCCTTCTATCTTAGCCAACAAATAAATATACATCTAAATTTAGAATTTGGATGAACTTATCACTACCAAAACGAAGTCTTGAAAAAATATTTAAGTACACTTCCTAGTTCTTGCAGAGATAAATGTTCTGTTAATATTATCCAAATGAATATAGTTATATTTGAGGATATTCAAAATTTTAAAAACATCATCTTGAAGAAGAATCCCTCATTCTTTAAAAGGGTGGTTGACTTACATTTCATACTACATAAATCATCTTTTAAAAGTGAAACATTTGTCTGTTAAAACATTTCCTCTAGCCATCTTTATGAAAAATATTTTTACAGATCAAAAGTCATTAGAACTAAAACTTTTTTAGACTTCCTATACCAATGACTGAAAATGTTAAAAATCTGTTAACCACATGTCTTTGGCTTCTTTTCTGGGCTCTCTATTCTGTTTCATTAGAATATATCTCATTTCATATCAGTGCCATACTATGTTAAGTACCATAGCTTTGTAATAAATTTTGAAATCAGGAAGTATGATTACTTCAACTTTGGTTTCTCTCTCAAGATTTTTTTGACTATTGGAGTGTTTGTGCTTTCTTTTGAATTTTAAGGCTTTGTTCAATCTTTTTTAAAAAAATGCTTTTGGGATTTTGATAATAAAATGGGCAGTAATGACAATTATGTCTTGCCATCCATAGACATAGAATATCTATTTATTTGTGTCATTAATTTCTTTCACCGATCTTTTTTTTTTTTTGGAGACACAGCCTCAAGCTGTCACCCTGGGTAAAGTGCTGTGGCATCACAGCTCACAGCAACCTCCAACTCCTGGGCTCAAGCAAGTCTCCTGCCTCCACCTCCCAAATAGCTGGGACTACAGGCGCCAGCCACAACACCTGGCTATTTTTTGGTTGCAGCCATCATTGTTGTCTGGCAGGCCCAGGCTGGATTCGAACCTGCCACCTTAGGTGTATGTGGCTGGCACCTTAGCCACTTGAGCCATGGGCACTGAGCCTTTCACCAATCTTTTATAGTTTTAAGTATACATAATTTTTATCTTCTTTAATAAGTTTATTTCCAATTATTTTATTTTTTTCTGAGGTTTAGAAAAGGAGATTGTTATCTAGCTTTCTTTTGGAGATAGTTTGTTGTTATGGAAATATAGCCAATTTTTGTATGTTTTTTTTTTATCATATAATTTACAAAATTGTTCTTTAGTTCTGTCAGTTTTGGTGGCGTTTTTAGAGTTTTCTACATGTAACAGCATATCATCTGAAAATATAGATAACTTCTTTTTATTTGATGACTTTTTTTTCCTTGCCTAATTATTTTTTTGAGAACCTCCTATACTGTGTTGTATAGAAGTAGAAAGAGTAGGCACTTTTGTCTTTTTCATGATCTTGGAGTACGTGTTCCTGACAATTAAGTTCTGTTTAAACAAGTTGGTAAGGGTTTATACCTTTGATATATCAGCATCTCACAATTGTGTTCATGTCAACATATGGTGGTGTCTTGCTGAGTAGCATCCATTATTTTTCTGTGCTTTTGTATGCTTTCACAAGAATGTCAGAGCTTGAAATAGAGCAATGAAGAAACATTCCATTTCTTGTTAAACTTGGCAGGAGTCAAAGTGAAATTAAAAACATTAGTTCAAGTTGATGGGGACGATGCCATGAAGAAAATGTCAGTGTACTAATGGAATAAATATTTTTCTGAGGGGTGAGAAAGTGTCACTGATGAAGAGAGGTCAGTGTGGTCAATAACAAATAGAACTAATGAAAACATTGAAAAAACTCAACAAATTATGCATCAAAAATCATTGACTGACTATGAGAAGCATAGCAGACCAAGTAAACATCCATAGAAAAACAGGAAAAAACATTTTTTTAATCATTTGGGATTCACTGAAGGGACAGAAATTAGGTTACACTGATTACATTTGTTAGGTAAAGTCTCTTTTATAATTATGTCCTGGTCAAAAGAGATGTGCCATACACAATAACCCCCATCCCCCTCCTTCCTTCCCTCTACCTCCTCCCTCAATCCTCTACCCCCCCCACTTTGTATTAGATCATCAACAACTGCCTTAATATTAGAATTAATTACATTAGATTCTTGCTTCTCCATTCCTGTGATGCTTTGCTAATAAATAGTCTAGTGCAAATGTCCTTATGTTAAAATATTTTGTTTTTCTTGTGGGTAGATGCCTAGTAATGAGATTACAGGATCAAATGGGAGTTCTAATTTAAGTCCTTTGAGGATTCCCCCATACTTTCTTCCAAAAAGGTTGTATTTGTTTCCAGTCCCACCAGCTAAGAAAAGAAATTGCAGAAGACACTAACAAATGAAAGAACATATCATGCTCTTGCTGGGAAAAATCAGCTTTGTCAAAATGTCTACTCTACACAAAGCAAACTACAGATTTAATGCAATCTCTATTAAAATACCAACATCATATTTTGAAGAACTATAAAACAGTATTTCATTTTGTGTGGCACCAGAAAAAAGAAAAAAAAACCATATAGCCAAGATTGTTCTTAATAAGAAAAACAAAGCCAGAAGCCTCACTTTTGTAACAGTTGTGATCTGAACAGATAGACTTGGATCCCACTTAGATGCAATTAATTGGAGATTTATTTACACCTGCTCAGGGGACTGCTGCTCTGAGAGATAGACGGCCCCAAAGTGGAGGGTAGGTTGTCTTTTATACTTTTTTTGCATAGCTAAGTAAGGAGGCCCTTACAGAAGATAAATGTTGTGGTTAGGTCGGGAAGGGGTTACAGCCTGGGTATCAATGGGTACAGATTGGGTAACAATGGTTACATCTTGGGTAACACAGATTACATTCCTTTCCCACTATTGTTTGTTCACCAGGGACTAGGGATTTTTTTGTGAACTTGAGGACTTTCTGTGTTTCCTTATTCTCAAGCCTTTTCTCAGAATCGACCCTGGAGGGGAGCTTGCCCATGGGGTGTGTGAACCAACTGGGAGCTTGCCTGTGACATCACCCTACCAGACTTCAGGCTACATTACAAGTCCACAGTGATCAAAACAGCATGGTATTGGCACAAAAATACAGACATAGACATAGGGAACAGAATAGAAAACCATGAGATGAAACAAATATCTACTTGCCATCTGACCTTTGATAAACCAAACAAAAGCATACAATGGGGAAAAGAATCCCTATTCAACAAATGGTGCTGGGAGAACTGAATAGCCTCATGTAAAAGACTGAAACTCAACCCACACCTTTCACCACTTACAAAAATTCACTCAAGATGGAAAAAAAGACTTTAGTCTAAGACATAAATGATAAAAATCTTGGAAGAAATTGTGGGGGAAAACTCTTGATGATGGTGGACTGGGGAAAGATTTTATGACCAAAAATTCAGCAGCCATTGCAACAACAAAAATTAACAAATGGGACTTAATTAAGCTGAAAAGCTTCTGCACCGATAAGAACACAACAAACAAAAAGACAACCTTCAGAATGGGAAAATTTAGTTTTAGGGTATGAATCTGACAAAGGGTTGATAACTAAAATCTACACAGAACATAAGTTAATCAATAAAACTGAAGGAGTAAACAATCCCATGTACCACTGGGCCAGAGATATCAATAGAACCTTCTCTGATGAAAACAGATGAATGGCTAAAAGTATCTGAAAAAATGTTTATCTTCCCTTATCATCAGAGAAATACAAATCAAAACCACCCTAAAATATCACCATAAGCAGTAAGAATAGCCCATATCAAAAAGTCTCATAGCTGCAGATGCTGGAGTGAAGGTGGAGAGAAGGAAAATCTTAACTGAAAATCCTGGCCAACAACTTATGGCTCTTGCATCATGACTGTGGGAGTAGCTCACATGGCACTGTCAGGTAGTCAAAAAAAGCTGTATTGAAACATTTTCCCTACTCACCTTATCTGGCTCTTAGTAACTTTTTTCTTTACCTTCAGATAAAGAAAATATTGAACCTGAAGACATTTTGATGACAGTCCAGATATCCATGATAATATGACTACAGTTTTGAGGGCCATTCCAGAAAATGGGTTCCCAAATTGCTTTGAACGGTGAACTAGGTTGATACACAGCTTCCCAAGGTGAATATTTGAAGGTGACTGTAGTGATATTCAGCAGTGAGGAAAGTAGCACTTTTCTAGGGTATGTTTGTGAACTTACCTGTCATACCTCAGATGATGTTAGCTCTGCTTTTCATGGGTGAATTTTTTTATGTTGTGTTTATTTATTTTTATACCTAGTTTATTGAGAGTTTTCTTTTTCTACAGTGAAATGATATCAAGTTTTACCAAATATTTTTTTCTGCATCTATTGAGGTGATCGTGTGATTTTTCTTCTCATTCTGTTACTGGGGTGTGTATATTAGTTGATTTGCATATGTTGAGCCAATCTTGCTTTCCAGGAGAAAATGTCTCTTTATCATGAGCTAGACATCTTTTCATGTGCTGTTAAATTTAGGTTGTTAGTATTTTTTAAATCTATGTTCTCTGGGATATTGGTCTGCAGTTTTCTTTCCTTGTAGTATCTTTGGTTTTTACCTTTATTAAGGTAAAACTTATTCCATTAAATGAGATTGAAAGTGTTCCTTGTTCTTCTATATTTTGAACAAGCTTAAAGACTATTGATATGAATTATTTTTAAATGTTTAGTAGAATTCATCAGTGAAGTTATCTGGTCCTGGATGGTAGTGGTGTTGGTGGTTATTTCATTAGAAAGTTTTTATTAATGATTCAATATCCTTATTCACTACTGTTTTGTTTTCTATTTATTTATGATTCAATCTTGGTAGGTTGTATCTATTTTTTTCAGAATTTACTGATTCCTTTTAGGTGATTCAATTGTTGGTATATAATTGTTCATAGCAGTCCTTTATAGTCTTTTTTTTAAAACTGTTCACCAGTTGTAATATTTCCCATTTCTTTTCTGATTTCTATAAGTTTTCTCTCTTTTTCCTCATAATTATTCCAACTAAAGATTTGCCAACTGCATCATTTCAAGAAAATAGTTTTATACATTTCTATTGTCTTCCTAATCTTTATTTTATTTATTACTGCTCTAATCTTTATTATTTCTCTTCTAACTTTGAGGTTAGTTTGTTCTTTGATTATTTTATTTTATTTTTTTTTAAGATACTGATTGATTTTATTTGATTTTATGAATTAGACAGCATTTAGAACACAGGTGTCATGCTGGCCCTGAAAGCAAACATCCTTCTCCTACTCTGAACGTGGCCCTGATGACACCTGCAGCCTTCCTGGCAGCGCTGGTGTTTGGCCAGGGGAATTATTTGTATCTGTGATCCTCAAAAGACAGAAGCAGAGAGCACTGGTCAACTTCCTAAGCCTTTAAAGCACATGTGCAGAAGTGCAGGGCTGCTTTGAAGATACTAGAAGGATACACTATATCCTTTATCAGATTTTAACAATGTAAGTTTATTCTTTTTCTAGTTTTTTGATAGGTAAAGACAGGTTATTTATTTAAGATCTATCTTTTTATTGCTTCAAACTTTCTTTTTAGCACAATGTTTGCTATATTTTATAATTTTTTGTATTTTTTAAAATTTGTATTGAGATATTTTTAAACTTTTCTTTTGATTTCTTACTTGAGAACATATTTGTAAACTTTCCGGCTTTCCTTCTGTAATTAAATTGTAATTTCATTCCATTGTTGTTGACAAACATATTTGGCATGGTTTCAGTCTTCTTAAATTTCTTAAGACTTGTTTTGACTAACATGTCATTTAACCCGGAAAATGTTTCGTTTAAACTTGAGAAGAATGTACAACCTGTGCTATTGGATGAAATGTTCCAGATGTGTCTCTTAGAACCATTAGTCTATAGCATTGCTCAAATTTACTATATCTTTATTGATTTTCTATCTGGATATTTCATCCATTGCTGAAAATGGGATATTAAAATATACTACTATAATTATATTTCAAGTCATTGTTGTAATCTCACGCAGTTGAGAGAGAGTTGGACTCCACTTCTGATGCAATAATCAATAGAAAATTATTAGAAATTGGATATACCTGCACAGCAGGCTGTTGCCTCTGAAAAGCAAGCAGCCCTGAATGGTAAATTCAAGGGGTTTATATACTATTATTCCTGCTGAAGCAAGCGGGCAAACTAATACAGAAGCCAAAATGCTGCAATTAGCCAGCTCAGCACAGATCAGGGGTCACAAGGTAAGGGGTACATGCTCATAAGGAGTTACATAACACAGGGTAGGGGTACATGCTGACTTAGCTCATATAAGTAAATCACATTGGGGTTTACAAAGTTCAATACGGGGGTACATGTTACCTCATGGGTCATAAGGTACATTACCTCATGGATCACAAGATGGGGGTCACATAGTTCAACATAAGTTGAGAAAATTTCCAAAGAACTTGGGACTTTCCACCAAGAGCTTTTTTTCTGGCATCACAGCCCCTCCCTATCTTTAGGCCTCTTCTTCCACAACCTTATGGGGGCTGGGACTAGAAGGTTCAAGAGAAGTTTCTTTTCCTAAGTATATGGCAGGTGGCTTGTTTACCATAGGGGGCTCGATCACCACATTATTTCTTCCTTCACTACTGTCAATGTTCACTTTATATATATATAGGTACTCTGAAGTTGTGTGCATATATGCATATAATTGTTATATATTCTTGGTAAATTGACATTTTATTATATAATGATCTTTTGTGTCTTTTGACAGTTTTTGACTTAAAGTCAATTTTGTTTTAAAAGGGTGTCGCTTTTTTTCTTGTTATGATTTGCACTCTACCTTTTTTTCTTTTTATTCATTTCTGTTTACACCAACTTTACTGCATAACGTTGAATTTCTTATACACAGCACATAGTTAGAACTTGTTTTCTTTTCTTTAATCCATACACTATTTCTTTTGATTGAGCAGTTTAATCCACTCAGGTTTAGAGTAATTATCGATAAGCAAGTACTTACCATTGTTATTTTAATTTTCAGTCTATCTGCAGTTCTTCTATCTCTTTTCCTCGCCTGTTGTATTTGTTAATTTATATCAACTTTTGTTCTTTTTTATTTTTCTTTGTGTATCTCTGTAGGTATTTTCCCTTACAATATCATGAGGCTTCTATGCAATATCTTATAACATTTTATTTAAGCTGGTAATAAAATCTTACTTCAAAACAAAGCAAACGAAAAAACTATACTTTTGCTTTTCCATAGTCATACTTTGTGTTAATAATGTCACATTTTTCATTTTTTATATGGTGTATACATTAATAAATAATTGTAGTTTATCTTAACACTTTTGCCTTTTAACTTTTATACTAGAATTAAAATTTCCTTTTTCACCATCCTTAGACTATTGCAGTATTGTCAATTTGTTTATATGTTGAACTTTACTAGTGTTGTATTTTCATATTCTTGTGTTGCTGCATAGTGTTCTGTTGTCCAAATGGAAGAACTCTCTTCAAGCAATTTTTATGAGTCATGTATAATAGAGATCAATTCCCTTGGCTTTAGGTGTGTGGGAAAGCCACTACTCTTTCATTTTGAAGGCCAGTTTTGTTGAGCAAAGGATTTTTGCTTCGCAGTTTTGTTTTGTTTTTCTTGCAGCAGCTTTAATGTATCACCCTAATTTTCTGGGCTGCAAAATTTCTGCTGATAAATGCAGTGGTAGTATCATAAAGGCCTCCTTGTATATAAAAAATTACTTTTCTATTGCTGCTTTTAAAATTCTTTGTCTTTGAAATTTGACAATTTGATTATTATTTGTCTTGGTATAGACTTCATCGGGTTTTTTGTATTTGGTGTCTTTGAGATTCATAAATCTAGAAATCTAAGTTTCTCTTTAGATTTGGAAAATTTTCATCCTTTCTTTAATTAAATTTTCTTCTCCTTTTCTTTTTATACCTTTTCGTTTTGAGACTTTCCTGTTACACATATATATTTTTTACTTTCTTGGTGTTTCATAATTCACTCAGATTTTCCTCCATTATTTTTTTTGCTCCTCTGAATTAATACTTAAATAACCTGCATTTTAGCTTCCTGACCTTGATCTAAAAATCAGGAAAATCTACTGTTGAAGCTCTCCAGCGTATTTGTCATTTTGCCGCTCCAGAATTTTTGTTTGATTTATTTTACATACTTTTTACAACTTTGTTGATATTTTCATTTTGTTCTTACATATTTTTCTGATTTCAGTTATCGGTCTGTGTTGACTCGTGACTCACTGAGTTTCTTCAAAATGATTGTGTTAAATTCTTCATCAGGAAGTCCATGAAACTCCATTTTTTAATTCATGATTTTATGGAGATTTTATTTTGATATTTTGATAATGTCATGTTTCCCTGGTTCTTCTTGTTCCTCATAGCTTATGTTGATTTTCATGCATTTGAATAAAAGCCATTACTCCCAAACTTTGACAGGAAAAGAATTTCATCAATTTAATCAGGAGAGATTTTCTGGGAGGGTCTCTATCCTTTTCTGTTGATTTTGTTTCATCTAGACTTCTGTGTGAAAATACTTAATTAGAGGAATTTACTGGTTTCTTTTTTTCAGGTGCCTATAACCTCTGACTTTTACTTTTATTGAACTACTACACTACACCTCATGACCTCGGTAGCACACTCCATTCATGTCTCCCCTTCCTCATGGAGAAGATATGACCTCCGTGCCTTCTCCAAATCTTGCAGAGTAATTCTGGATATAGTAAGCTCCCTCTTCCTTTTCCTTTGTACTTGCCTGTCCACAACAAACTATGCCAAACTCTCAATCTCAAAGAGCTGTCTGGCTACAAAAATCTGCCTGCCCTTTTTCCTTTTATCTAAACTTTTCCCAGGCATCTGAGCCATGCCAGTTTTATCAGTACACCCCATGACATAAGACAGAAACTGGCCCCTTGGGTAAAGCAATAAAAAAACCAGGAGATGGGAGGCATGCTTCACTCTCTTTTTAGTTTTGAAGGAGGAGGTGCAGGCTGAGGCCATCTCTCTAGATGCTGCACTTCATTGGTTTGGGTGACAAGGTGACACAGGTAAACTGAAATTGTGCTCTTACCAGTTTTGAAGTGGCTATTCTTGTTTTTTTGTTCATCTGGAGTATTTCAACTTCTTAACTGGATTCTAGACCACTTAAAAAGATATTTTGATCCATATGTTATTGCTAAATCTGTCACTGTGTGGGATCAAAGGATGAGACTTTTTTATTGTACCATTTTGCTGTCATAATTCACCTATTTGCTGCCAGATATGCTATGGCTATACCCTTCCCTGCCTCATGACCTTACCTTTGTGTTTGCTGTCCCCTCTCCCATTGTGTAGCTTTCTGCCTCACTTCCTCTAAGTTCCTACAAAGTATCATCTTATCAGTACAGTAGTCTACACCTTTCAACTTTATATAGAAAAAATAAGCAACTATTACCATCTTCATCCATTTATGTGCTATCCCAATTAGCCTACTTCCCTTATCCTTTTAACACTTAACTGCTCTGTGATGGGTTATATATTTTATGTCTGTTTATTCTCAGAATACCGCTACCCTCATCACTATCACTACAATTTAAGATTTATAAAATCCAAAAGTTAGAATTGTCAATATATTGTTCCATCTAATAATTTAGGAATAATGTTTGACGCTGTGAATATAATTGGTTCAGTGCTTTTAACGCCCAATAAGAGCCAATCAATATTTTTGTTATTGTTGCATAAGAGCACAGATGGATTTCTCTTTCCTACCATTCTGAAGTTAGAGGAGGTCATTATGAGGAATGTGACTGAAAATTCCGTATGCTACTTCTTGGTGGTTGCATTCAATTGTTAACTCAAATTTTCAGCCACTGTTTTCTCCCTTGTGTGAAGATCTTAAATGCTCATGTTCGCATGTACGTGTCAAAATATTGAAGTAGCCTGGGATGCTGAGTGTACACTTGGAGTAGAACTGTTATGGAAAGCTTCCCCGCCCTAGAATGGATTTTGGCAATAGGAAAGTAAACTTGTGGTGTGCGGCCAGTAAGAGTTGGGAAGTTTGTGTCATCACAGAATAACCCAACTTATCTTGACAGGTGTAATAATCAATAAATATGAGTTGAATAAATGAATGAATGAATGATCCAGGTTTTATAGACGTGAGAACATAGTGAAGCTGTGTAATTATCTCAGGGCTGCCATAAAAACCTGGATTTAAAGCCAGACCACCTATAATATTTAAAATATGTAGCAATCATCTTAACCAAGACAGATAAACCTTTTACTTTATATTACTCACAATATAAATTAATGACAAAAAGATTATAACCCAATAACAGACTTAAAACAATGTTGACAAAGATATGCAGCAGGAAAACTATCTGGCTTTTCTGAGCTTTTTCTTCATATTCTTAAGCATTTGAAAGCAAATGGCTGGGACTCTGTTATCTTGATGCCAAGAAGCATAGGTCAGTGTCCCGAGGTTTGGTTTACATTGATTGCTCTGTCTTTACAGGTCAATGCAAGAGTCATGAGGCTATTTTTAAATTTATGCATTCATTTTTGATGGAATACTTTGTACATGATAGTTCTTCCTTCCTATGAAATCTTAATAATTATTACTTGAGATTAATATTGGGAAAAGATTATATTTACAGACAAAAATATCTGCTTTTATTTAGAAGAAGGTAAAGATTAGATAGGTTTGAACTCACCATCTCCAGCACATGGGGCCAGCGCCACCCCCCCTCCCCCGCTTGAGCCACAGGTGCTGCCCTGGCTTTCATTTCTTAAGGCTGGATTCAGTATATCATAGAAAGAAAGGCCCTTAGTAATATTTTGTTCCTTTGTTTATTTTAGATTCTAGTAATCCCTTACCTCTTACTCTCTTGTCCTTTCTCTCATCTCTTTTCGTATAGTAGTGTCTATCTAACTTCCTTTGGAATATGTTCTCTTTTATAAGAATGAAAATTCAAGATAAATAAATAGAAAACTGTTGAAGTAATGAGTAAGATTTTTAAAATGAAATCTAAAAAACTTCATGTAATCAGTATTGGATAATTTTTTACTTAATAAATAAGAAAAAACTTATCTTAAAATCATAAGCAAATAAAGAGAAAGTAAAATTAAGCGGTCATTATCAAATAACCTAAAAATCAATACTGTTATAATTTTACATGTTACATTTTACCTGCTATGTGTAACATTTTAATATTTTTATTTTCCTTCTTTATATGTCACTGTAGAATTATTAAAAATTCTTTTTGGAATTACAGGAAATTCTCTAAGTTTATACTGTATCTTATTTTCCCCTTTTTGCATTATAGTAGAGAATATTTGGAAAACAAAAAAAGAGAAAGAAGATAATATTTAACACAAAATTAAAACATAAAGATAAACATAGGTTACATATTGGTGCATACATATTCTTGCCCTATTTTAGGGTTTATGTACATTGGTGATAGGTAAATCTTTATAAAAATACTCTATCATTTATACTCTATTGAACTTTTTATTTTTTCAATATAAACAATGTATTTTGCGGTAGAATATATAGGAAGAAAAGTCTCAGTCAAGGAAATGGCAAAAGAAAAAAATCTAAACACTTACCTTAGCATGGATTGCCTAATTGCTATAGCTTAATAATTCAGATATTATTATTAGATATTGAGAATATTTTTAAATTACAAATACATGAATATTATATCTATATATGCAGTATCTGAACTTACCTAGATTTCTTTGAAAATGTAACTCATTGAAGTACAAGAAGTCAAATTTTGTTAAAAGTAGTAAAATAATAACATTCATGTTATTAGGCTATTCCATATTGTGCTACTATATAGTATTAAGAGACTTGTGAATGATCATTCCTACTCTCCCTCTCATTTTAAGAGAGTTTGTCCCTTCAAAAATGTGTTGGGAAGAAAATTTTATGGCAGACTTTTAACATTTAATTGCTGTAGATATCTCAACATGTTAATTTTCATTAACTTATATGACTCTATTTCTTTCTTTGGCAATAAAATGCAATATCATAATATTTCAACTAGATAAGATTTACTAATTCTATGATAATTTTATAATTAATTTTAAAATATTTTATTCAAATTATGTAGTAATATAATGATAATCCATTAATATAATGTATACCCTCAGGCCTGGGTACATACTCTATTTATTTATACATATCTAGAAAAAAGCTTCATTTTCATACATGTGGAATATGCACAGATATTGTTTCAGAAACTTGAATCAAACTTGAATTCAAATTGTTGATTAGGGAGTCAATAAGATGAAAATAGTTGCTCTGCTATCTTATTTAATCTTAGTTTTATAATATATTTTTAGTAATTTGTTTAATAAATCACCAATATTTTGCTAAAATTTTCCAATTATCTCTTTATTGGGAAGCTTGCCTTTTGATAGAGTCTTTAAAAATATTTATATATATAATTTTCCTTGAAATGTACATATTGAACAGTTACGTGAGTGTTTATACTTGAACACTGAGTGACAATTGAATGACAGCTTGGCTGGGTATAAAATGTGAAATCTTCTTGTTACATTTCTTTCCTTACCTGTCTTTAAAATCGTGTTTCGCTCCTCTAGAATTCAGTCTGGCGACAGATATGCGTGGTGTCAAATATTTTATTATATTTATAAGTGATGTAGTCTTTGTGCCTATTTGCACTGAGTTTTTTTTTTCAAATTTTCAAGAGCAAATTAGGCCCTTCATAATTCTAGAACTGAGTTGAATCAGTTGGGTCATCAGAAAGGGTTATTTGATTTGGGTTTCTTGTTTGCTTTGAAACTTTTGTTCTTTTTTAGTGTTAGCTAATGCTTCTGTTTTACTATTTTGATTTTGTCTATCAGGAAGATAAGTTTTCTTGCTCAGGAAAAATACAATTTGACATTTATTGTGTCGCTTTGGCTAGATTGTCTCCTTTTACTTCTCTATTTTGGTTTGACTTTGTTAGCTCTTTTCTTGTCTTGTCTTTTTTTTTTTTTTTTTGAGACAGTCTCATGATGTCACCCCTCTGTAGAGTGTTGTGGTATCACAACTCACAGCGACCTCAAACTCTTGTGCTTAAGCAATTCTTTTGCCACAGCCTCCCAACTAGCTGGGCCTACAGGTACCACAACGCCACAGCCAAATAGCCTAGCTATTTGTTAGCTCTTTTCAATTTGATTCTCTTTGCCCCTTACTATAACTTATTTAACTTATCCTCATAAAATTCTATATTCTAAACTTGATTATTCATTTTTTGTTTCATTCCAAAATTTTGCAATTTGTTTCTCATTTTTTGATTACTTGTCTGTTCTTTGCTTTTCATTTATATTTTCATTTAGTAAAATTTATTTTCATTCTATTAAAAATGTAATTTCTCTTTAATTCATTGATTATGGGATTTTCTTATCTACTTTAAAGTATGATTCTAACTGCCAGTTTATTGCATTATTACTGTCTCTCCTTTTAATAATCATTATATGAACATTATTTTATATTTGAAATTTTCTTCTCATATTTGAAAGTTAAATTAGTCTGGACTATGAATGGTGGAGGCCCCTGGTGACTGGGTAGAAGAAGGTGTTAGGTGGATTCACAAGGACGGTTCATGCTTTGTGTTATAATACCTTGTTTGGTTTACTGACATCTCTTACACATGATGTCTTTACATCTGATATCATTGATGGCTATCTTTCCATAAGAAAGGTTGCTGGCTTGCAAAGCTGGTCTTTTTCTCTCTGTCAGAGCAACTCTTTTAAAAGATCACAATCACTGGATTGTAAAATGGGCATATCTTTTTGCTATGTATTCATTCTGCCTTGTGGGAGTGGTAATTGGAAGGTTCTGGAGAATAAGTGGATCTACGTGGCAGACAATGTCTATTGTCTATTTTGAAATTAGTTACTTGCAGGAGCAGCCCCTTTGCTTGTCTGCACATGAGGAGCCAATTTGGTTCCCTTTTGGTAATGGGGAAGCAAGTGGGAAGATCTGCAAGTGGGTATAGAAGAGCCACACGACCTACTTGTAATAATGGTGGTTATTTGGGTTCTACTGAGATATTGCTTTGTTTCTCAATTGGTTCAGAAATTTGTATGATTTTGTTAAAATAAACATTGCAAATTAATATAACAAAGTAAAAATTGCATAGTTTACAAATATGTTTTTAGATTAATTACTATGAAAAAATTCATACTACATTGCTAGACAAAGAGCATTTTTTTTTATTAAATGAATATTTGAAATATATCTAAGGAGCTTTTGAGTAATTTTTTCTCTGAAATTTTCAATGGCTAGAACAAATATATAAAAAGAGAATCCATTTACTCACATTTATTATGTATGTGAAAAACTGGATATTTAGAGACGGACAGTAGATGAAATAGGTGTTTATTCATTTCAATTGTATTTTTGGCTCCCCTGGAAACCACAGAGAATAGCAATCCAGAGTGACTTACGTGTAGTCACGTAACACTTTGACTTTGGTTACTATATAAAGCTGCAGACTTTTCCAAAATATTTTTGTATCATCATGTTTCATTTATTTTAGAAAAGTGTGCTGTATCAAGCCAAACTAAATGGAAATACTTGCATTTACAGAAGCATTCAATACTGTGACCTTTAAGTCACCTGGAAGAGGGCTCAAAGCACCTTTTACTGCTTAATCAAATTATAAACCACTAAATTTCTCTTCTTTCCCAGAAGAAAAATACACAACGCTCTTATGAAATAGCTCATTTCTCCATAGACTTAAACATAACATAGAACAAATTCTGTTCATATATGTGTGTATAATATATATCTTATATATAAAAAAATATATACACACTCACACTTGCCTGTTCTTTGCTTTTCATTTATATTTTCATTTCAGGCTATATATGTATGTGATAGCTTTTTCTGTCTTCTCTCCTATTGACACTGAGTGACTCACTATAAGCATAATAGCCGTGATTGAATTTGGAAAAGCTTCCCACATCTTTGAATAGGGTTACCCAATTTAGAAAAGAATGTAATCATCTACTGTGGTCAAGCCAGGTAGCTGTTGAGCTCATCTTGAAACAGTTCTAGAAAAATAGATGCTTCAGCATCAAGTCAAAGTTAAGGAACACTGATTGTTCAACCCTGTAATGACTGGCTGCAGATTATCAGACTGTAAGAGACGGAGGAAGACTCTTACTCTTAAAATAGAGTATGAGTGCTGCCATCTGGAAGTTACTGCGGCACAGTGTATAGACTGCATACCCGGGGCCAGCAGGAGATACACCTGTAGGCTGAGAGATCGCTAGGTAGGGTATTGCAACACCTTGCAAAGTCTAGCACAAGCCCCTTGTGCAGCACAAATGTTCACAATAAAATTTAGTTTTAGGGAAGCAATAAGGCAAACACACTGCTGGCATGTCGTTCACTTGGAGGCAAATATTCACTTAGGGTAATTAGCTTGAATAGTGAGATTTTAATCATTTCATTCTCAACATAAATATTTGGCTAATCGATATGAAAGGTATTTATTTTCTCTATAGTTGGCTTTGCTTCCCAGCATTAGCACTGTGTGACAGATGGCTGATGTCATCTCTGCTTGGAAGAACTCAGTTGGCAATATTAGCATGGCATATTTCTGGGGACTTGTGATATGCTATGAGACAATTAAAAATAAAAGGGTCCAAAAGGGAATTCCCCAAAGCAAATATATTTCTATGAGTTGATACCATAACTTCTTGATCCATCATAAAGACATATAGATTAAAGACAACATTACTTAATTAATGTTGTATTTAAACATATTCTGGTAAATATTAAGAATACCCTTGCACATACTTTTTGAACACTAGTAGTGTTGTTGGTTGTTTATATTTTCTTTGTCCTTCTGTTTGTTCAGTGGATGCAGATAGGCAATCTAAGTGCTAGTAATTACACCCTTAATTATACCAATAATCATCTCGTTATTGCAAAGGAAGAAGATTTAGAGCGTGCTTTGTCGAAAATTAACTTTTACGAAGTTCTTATCTGATGAGTTTAAAGCAAACCTTACATGGTCCTGTGTTAGGGACTTTGTGTATTCTCACAAAAGGGCCATTTTTATACTTCTCATTCTACATTTCCTCCCCACACACTTCCTATAGTGACTAAGTGGCATCTGTCAAAACTTTGGATTTGCAAAAGGAGGAAGAAGAGTGAAAATTGAGGTGCATCGTGGGTAGACTAAATGAGGAAAGGATATTAAATTTTTTTTTTTTTTTTTTTTTGCTGTTTAGTGGGAGAAGAGCCTTTGATAATACAGGGTTTACTATTTCCTGGAGCTCTTTTGGATACTTTATTTAAATTAACTTGTTTATTTGATTCACGGATCAAACCATCGAGGTAGGAGCTTATATTGTTTCTGTTAAGAAGACTGAGACACAGACCCTTAAATAAGTTACTCAGAGTCTCAGAGCTGATTTGTAGCAGAGCTGGATTTCAAGGTAAGGCAGTTTGGCTCCAGATTCTGTGTTCTAATTACTATGCCTTCAACAAGAAAGTAAAGAATCCATCCCCGAAAGGAAGGACAGAATGGCAATTGTTACAGTCCGACTTTTATCAATAAGTACTTCTGTATTTGGTTTAGCATTTTATAGAAGAATATAACCTCTTGAAGAAAGAGATACCTTTTTACTATCTGTCATTGTATCTGTTTGGTTTTCTATACAGTACAATACTCTACCTTAAAAAATAATATGAGCAATGACTACAGCAATAGGACACACAGGGGTTTTACAAATTGAGAAGATTGTACAAATTGAGAGAAAATTGAAATTTCAAAAATGCTGATATAGTGGTATATAAAGGAGAAAGTGAAAGGTCAAGATAATAGGACTTAGTTATCACTTTAAGAATGTGATAATTCTGTATAAGCTATCATTACTTTATTGAATGTCTGAATGTATTGTGCATACAATTGACAAGACTATTAATGTAGATAAATTCAGAATGTTTCCTGAATTCATAATTAGATTATGAACAGTAATTCTTTTCCTGAAAATCTGCGTAACTACAAAAGTGACATTTTTTTCTCTTTCCTTCATTTTGTTTGCATGGCTGTAACCACTGAGATATCTCTGAATTATTTGATTTGCTGTTATTATTTCAATTTTTCCAGGAACATCTCGAGTATCAATCCACAGCTACTCATTAAAAGGAGGTAAATACAATGTCCTCAGTAATGAATTTGAAGATAGTTTTCTCAGACTTCACATCCCCCCCTGTTAAAAATTAGTGACAATTACTTGATCATTTAATAATATGACCAGAAATATCCCCATTAAAATATCTTTCTGAAGAATCACAGGAGTTTATTCTTTAAAATTTTAATCGCAGATTAAAATCTAATCATCATAGTTACTTATGTTTCTTGTCACAGATATTATAAGGACTAGCTCTACATTAATGAGAGGTTGTTTAGCAGTTGTATTAAGAATGTAAAGGTGACTGGTGATATTTTGAGACAGGTAGGACCTTTGTCTCTTTGATTTAGCACTCTTCATATCCCAGAGACATAGACATATAAAATATGGCTATGACACTTATTCAATTTTTTATTCATTTTTCTATTTCTTTTTTTTTTTTTTGAGGGGGGAGTACAGTGAAGCTATCATATGTAACATCATTTGAAAAAATTTCATTTGAAAACATTATAATTAACCTTTAGGGGTTATATGTACCCATGTTGACTCTGACCACTACGCCAGCAAATGCAGAACAGGTCGGCCTGATAATGGCATTAGCCAGGTGTGCCGTTATCCCTCGTTTCTCTGTTCATTGTGCTTTGCAGATGACCCCAGCTCCTGCAACCGAGAAATGGAAACTGACAGGAAAACGCTGAAACTGGTTTAATGGTGCTGTGTATTTCTTCTCTAAGTATAATTAAATAATCATAAGAACTTCTCTGAGGGCTAATCTGCGATATTTTCCAGATTTTCACCTTGGGGACATATTGTCCCTTGTCACTGAAACCTGGGGGACAGAAGGGGACGCCACAGGGTGGCACAGCAGGAAGCTGAAACACTGATGAAACAGTGTTCAGTTAATGAAGGCATGGCCCATGGCCTCCGCTGCTCTGCCATATGTTTGAAGAAATGCTAATGACTACAATTCAGATACCTTTTTCATCTTAACTATATGTAAATGTGTTTATAAATGCTCTCTTATAAATATACGATCACATTTTTAAAAGCCAAGTGCTAATGTTGCTTTCAACATCTATAATACACAATAATTAAAACTTAAGCAATTCTGCTTAATTATACCTTATGGGAAACTATACAGTAATTTACAGAAATTAAGCAGAAAAACAAAGATCAACAGAAATAAAGCAGCCATTGAAGAACTGAATAATAAATCACTTTGATCATTAATTTACAGCAGCAAAATTATTGTAAGTAAAAGACTTCGATCTTCATGCTTAGACAGCTGACACGTGAAAAAGAAGGTGTGAGATATGTGGGGTATTCCTTGTAAGAGCACAGCTCGAACCGATGGGGCTGCTGCCTATACTATTACTTAGTTCTTACTCTGTGCCCCCAAAATCCAATGGTGATTTTTATTGAAAAGTTTCTTTATTCTAATTCTGATGTGAGGTGACCCTCCTTTTCCCTTCCCACATTGCCCCCACACTGAAGATGATTTTGCACTAGCCTAGAAAATCGTCTCTTTTATGACTGACCCAACCCTGGTGTCTGTGAGGCTCTCTAACAACAGTTTCCTTAAAAGATCCAGTCGGCACCCAGTTTGGGACATGCTGTACCTTAGGCATTCTTTGAAACTATCTAAAAGCTCATTTGAGTAGATCTGTGAAACTTTAACTACATTCTGATCAGTAGAAAGGACAAATTTTCACACTCAAAAATGTTCCTTCTAAACATTAACTTGAGTTTATGGATCAAAATTCCTTTAAATTAATGAGATCAATAACCATATATATGTACTACTAGAAATCGAAAAACCTGAGTTTGAATACAGTATTTTGAAACATGTCAGTAGAAAAGATCACTGTTTTTGGACCATGTGTTTTCATTTTTTTAGACAAACCTACGCGCTTAAACTTCTCTTTACGGTATCCTACCTTTCAATTTGTCAGAAGCAGCATTTTCAAATTATGTATGTAATTAATTCTCTTATTTGCTTTAATAGCTGCTTCATTTCTATCTTGCTTAATTCTTCCCCTTTGTGCAGGTTATGAAAATAGTACTTTCTTTTAATCATTTCCATAACCTTAGTTCATTTAGAATGTTTAAAAAATAGAATGAGAAATAGTGATCTAGTTTTATATTCTTTTAGGTAGATAATTTTTTCTACTTTTTGGGCTGGCAGACAATAATTGTACATATTCAATTGCTCATATTCATGGGCAACAGAGTGATGTTTCAATACATTAAATATGTAGATAATTTTAATACTCTTTATAGCATGCCTAAGTCACTAGATTTACATGCAAATCTCATCATATGATATATTAATTCCCATATACGCATTCATCCTTTTCTGATCTCTTGATTTTATTTTTCTCATCTATTTGTTACCTTTGCTCATGTTTTAAACTTTCATTTCAGAAGCTTTATAGTACATTGAATTCAGAACAGGAAAAGCCCACATGCCTGGCTCTTTTCCTTTTTTACCCCCAAATTTCATAACATTTTCCCCATACGTGCTGTAGAATATTTGTGTCCTGGTGCACACCTACCCCACACACAAGGTAATATTTGATTCATAAAGATATAGATGAAATATTATGAATCAAATTAATAATCACCCTAAAATTTAAGATTTGCTTTAAGAGCTAGACAGTTACAGATGTAGTTGTATCTACCATGCTATATGATTTTCCCATCCCAACATCCTGCATTTACCTATGATGTAACCACTATTTTGAAGTTTGTATTTATCATTTTATTTATTTAGTGTATTCATATTCATAAAATATATAATTTTATTTGGAGAGAATTTAGAAGAGTATTATATTCTTATCTTCTTGGACTCTTTTTCCCCTCAACATGAGATATCTAACACTCATCCATGTGATTGTGTAGAGATAAAGTTTGTTCACTTTTACTACTAAGACACTCATACTACTAATGGGGACAAGTATCACATTTCATTGTGTGAATGTGCCACAGTTTATTTTTCTATTCCTTTTGATGGAAATTGTCTAAAGCATTTCTGAACATCCCTGCCTTTACTATATGTGTTTGCAGGTGTGTGCATGTATATACATTTGATTTTTTCTCTAACATTTTAATTCACACTTTAGTCTAAAAATATACTGATCAGAAATTTACTTGCAACCCATTTAAAAATCTTTAATTACTACTGTCATCATACTGGCTTGATCTTTAAAAAAATTGTCTAATAGATGTATATCGTTTTTTCTTTGGGAAAATGGGTAAGGAATAGAACCTACTTCATTTAACCACTGAGAAAATAAAATGAAAGACAGTTCAAGAACACAGCACAGAGGACAAAACAGAGAACATGCTCAGTAAATACCAAGTGCTTATTATTTTTATAATTATTGCTGTTATTATTACATGCTGAGTAAAATCTTTAGCCTTGTTTTCATTTAAGACTTGAGGAAAGTAAAACATTTGTATAAGTTTAGCTGATCATGTGAACTGGCAAAGCAGAAAGTTTACCATACGTAATTTTTATATGAGTTTAGACAGCTGTACAACCCATTCTCCAATGAAACGTCAATTACACATATGGTCAAGAGATATGCTGTTTAAGTTAGGATGAATCAGTTCAAAATCTGTATTTGTGTAACATGGTAATGAGTTAATAATGACATATTATATTCTTAAAAATTGCTAAGAGTGCAAAAAAAGCTGAGGTAATGCATATGTTAGCTCAATTTAATCATTCCGCAATGTGTACATACACATTCTGCAATTATACATTCAACTCCAAGATATAACTATACTATTTATCTGAATGTTTAAGAATAACGTCAATAGACTTGGGCATATTTTCAGTCTCTCCAAAGGTCTGTTTTTTTCTTTTTCTTTACAAATTAAAAGGTTTACCTGGCAGAAAGATAAGAACATTATTTAAAAGTGTTAAGAGTACACATAGAAATAGAATATGACTGTCTAATTAAATTAAATTATAATCATTATTAAAAAGAAAAACCCACAAGAGTTAAGTGACTCCCTCAATAAAAGCTAAAATTTAATGATGAAAAAAAAAGCCATTAGACAAAGATCTAGAAAATAGAGGTCACTGATGTTTCTCCAAGTTGTCTTGGCCACAGATATATCACAATAAGTTACAAAAAAAAGCTTATGCATTTTTATCCCTCTAACTAGGAGCATCTCAGTTCTACTTAGCTTTGGGCACTATTAAAGGCTTCTGATTACATACACTCAAATCCTTTCTCCAAAAGCTTCTTAGTATAGAAATGTTACATGGTCAAGACAAAACCTCACAAAAGGGCAAATTCTTCTTCTCCCTTCTTCATTGAAGATGATTACAGGGTGGAATACATTCAAAGAACATAATGACTTGAAATTCATTTCCTAGACAGAGAGCACAAGAAAGAAATATGAAATGCTTAGTGATAGAACTAGATATTGTTTACTGGTAAATCATTTACATAATGTTTGCATATGAATATATTACTTATGAGTATGTACTTTTCTTGTATTATATTTTCCTAATGAATTTGATTTAATCTTTTTTTAACAATGGACAGCGCATCCTTTCCATCTATGTCTGGTTCTGTTCCGGGTCATAAAAGTTCCTATCAATCTATTTTTCTTCTTATGGCCACTTAAAGATGAAAAAAAAGGATGCATTTATCCTGAGATTTGTCAAAATGGCTTAATGATGCAAAGCATATGGAAATGCTTCCAAATATTGTGTAATGGTAAGGTTAGGAAGTTAAAGCTATTCTGAAATTTAATAATTTACTAGGAAATAAATTGATGATTGAAAAAGTTGAAGGCTTAAAGGGAGAAAATTAAATAAATTACTTATGCTACTTGGAACTTGACACCTATTCCATGGACACCAGGGAAGATCTGTGATTCTCCTTTGGAGAAAAACATTCTTCTTATGGTTCATTTTCTATTTTATGTGAAATGAAACACTATAACATGTGAAATGAACACTTCGTGTGAAATGAAACGCTCTAACATTTCAGCACAGTTTGAACAAAGTAGAGATAGTAGGAAGAAATTGCTCTCCACAAGTAGAGATAGAATTTACAGAAGCAACTTGTAATAAAAACTGTACTTTAAATTCCCCCAAATAAATCTAAAAAATGTATGGGGAAAGAGAAAAAAAGTGGGGTGTTATCTATGGGAATATTTGCTATTCATTGAATGTGCTTCCTCCAGCAAACTTGGAGCTGAGAAGAATGCTGCCATCTACCCATCACTCTCCCTCATCCTCTCCCAGAGGCCTTATCCTTGTAGCTCTTAAGTTCTCCTGCCAGATACGATCTCCTTTCTAGAAATTAGCAAAATATTCTCCTCTTTCATTATGAACTCTGGAACCCATCTATCATAATTAAAAGGTTTTCTCAGTACGGAAGTAGGAGGAGTTTGAATCCCAAGAGTAGAACCAACATGGAAGCAGCCTCATTTATCTCTATACAAAATTTTTAAATTATGCTTCACTTAACAAAAATAAGAACTCCTCCAAATAAACATAAGACAGAAATCTTTTATAAAGAGGCCATCTTTTGCCAAAAGCCTTTTGTAAGTCTCATAAGAAATGATAGACCACCACAGCTGCACTGGTGTATTGCTAACTATTGGAGTGCTTTAGACTGAAGGATTAAAATCCCTATTCATTTTACCAACGGAGTGGGGAGAGTAAAACTCTCAATTTCAATCAACTGTGTAAAAATTGCGCTTTTTCCTTAAGTAAGTAATTGGCGAGACTTTCATCCCTATTAGTTGTGAACTCAAGTTGTTTTGAAGAAATGAGGATGAAATTAAAACAGAATTACTTCTGTATAGATATGTGATCTGTTTTTTCTGGTGAAGCTATGTTTAGGCATTTTTCTTGTTTTCTAAGGATATTTATTGGTATTTAAAGTCAACTAGTAGTTTATGTACAGCTTTCCATAGAACAGTACTGAAGAAAAATTATAACTGGTAAGTCTTGGTCATGAGTATCATTCTTAAATTATGTTGAAAAATAATTAAGATTACACTTACTTAAGTATAAATTCTGAGAAGATATTAAGCTTTCAAGTGCCAAACCTTCATGGCTGGTTTTTAAAAATATGGTTAGTCATAACAAGAAGCAAATCAGTGAGAATGCTTTGAAAAAAAAAAAGACATAAGGGGTGGCACCTATGGCTCAAAGGAGTAGGGCGCTAGCCCCATACGCCAGAGGTGGCGGGTTCAAACACAGCCCCAGACAAAAGCTGCAAAAAAAAAAAAAAAAGACATAAGCCAAACACCAAACAAATAAATCGTATCATCAAAAAAAATTTAGTTTTGTAAAAAAAAAAGTATGTTGATACATAGAAAATTTTTCTTATATAAAATCACATATAAGGTAACAGTACAGCTATGTACCTCAACCTACATAAACCAAGAATTTTAATAGGGTTACATGTCAAGTTTAAACTTCAAAAGCTAGAGAAGAGGCCAACCATTATGATTAACTTAATTGTTTCTTCCATGTGTTACAAGTTCTACCTGAAGAGCATTCTGAACATATTTTCAAGATGCACGTATGCTGACATATAATAGCAGTACACAACATCAAGCAACGGGCCATATTTGGGTAAAGGTAATGATCATTCAGCTTAATTGATCAAGAACAAATATCAAACATCAATTAAGTTTTAGGATGCTGTTTTGGTTCTTTATTGAACCAAATATCCAGACGTAATCAAGCCTATTTATGAAAAGTTATAGATTCTTCCCAGAATAAAAGTAATGAAATACAGACAAACTATTCCTCAACTTACTCATTTTTACAAGAGAGTAAAGACTAAGAGATTTGCACATAGATAGTAAACGTCAGTAACAGAATTAAATCTAAGTTTTCTCTCAATGAGTATGGGTGTAATTAATGCTGTTTCTTACTCATTAAGAACTCATTAGAAATTATGTTTTTCATTTCAAACAATGGGCATAAATGTTGCTGAGTTTAGCCCTGCCAGTAACTTATTTTGTTAAAAGATAGAGGAAGCAGCCTAGAAAGCGAGCTGCTCACTCAGCAGAATAACACGATGAAGGTTAATTTTAAGGCAAATCATTTTTTTTATTCCCGAGCCTCACTTTCTGCACCCATAAATTTGGGAATTTGAATAGCTGATTTCAAGTCTTCTTCGGCCCTCTTTTATAGTTGAAAATAAAAATACCAAATTTCTAATGTCTGTACTTTAGTTGATAGCTGGAATTACTGTGCCCTGGAGTGGACGTACTATGGGAGGTTTTCACTAGGTTGCTTTCCTCTATTGGAGACGATTATAGCACATGGCTGTGAGTTGGGCATTAAGCCTCCATTGTTGTCTACATGTGCACTTTGATTTTACATTTATTGGGTGATACAGAGAAATTTTATGCCATACACGTGGAATATATTTTGTTCTATAAATGATCCTAATTTTTATTCCAAATTCTCATTTTGGAGTATGTCTGAAATTCAAATTCAGTAACCTTAGAGGTCCTTACCATCTTTCCAAAGCGTTATTCTGAGGAAGGTGAAAGTTGCTTAGTGCCAGCTTACTGGGAAGGGCATGGAATATATGGCCCCAATCTATCATTTATGACTGCTGGCCCCGTTCAGAGTTCTTATTCCAATCTGTTCCATTTACATCACACAGCTCCAGGTACATCAATCTTTTGCACCCCTTCAGCTTCAGTCTCTCATATCCTATTTTCTGAGTCGGACAGGTTCATGATCTTACATCATGAGAGGCCCCATATTTTCTTCAGCACATAAAATCATCTCACTGCTTTCCTGCCCTGTTTGGTGGATGGCATTTTCAGGCTACCTGCCTGGACACACCAGGCAACAATTGCTCTTTGGCCACTTGGCAGTTTTCTGAAATTTCCTCAGAAAATTCAAGTGCAAGTTCTCTCGGTGTTAAAATCTATTGCTATTTGGGTTATCATGTCTCATATGCCAACTACATCACGAATATGATACAAGCCCAAGTTTATCATGGACTTACTCCCTGTGCTATACAAGTGCATTTCTCCACTCATCTTTGTTTGTATTTATGTAGGCCAGTGTTTGAGTGATCATGTATTCTCAGTATTTTCATTACCACCTGGGGTCTAGACTATTGATAACCAGAAGTGCTTTTGGTATCCCAAGCTCTTAGATTATTTTACTGACACAATGCACATCATTTTCTAGCATTAACTGGGAAAAACATTACACATTGGTAAAGGACAAAAAATGTAATATTTTGAAGTATTACCCAGTTCACATTACCTATTACACGTTGAAAAAAAAAGTTGGGAAAATTGGGCGTTCCCATTGTTACTGGACGTCCACATTATGTGCCAGAGTTGCTACCACTTTCCTAAGTGTATTGGAAAGTCTGCTTTATTCTGCACACTTTCAGACTGACACTTAAATTTCAGGTGTCATAAATGTTAGTATTTGTAATGAACTTGTTAAAACTCTGTCTATGTAACGTTATGGTTGGAAAAAGATTAAGGGAGCATACTTCTTAAATTAATAACATTAAAAAGAAGTATATTCACGGAAATTATCCATTTTATGTAATTAACTTTAATTTACTAATGATAACTTTTACAAATAATTATTGATGGATAATTTCTTACATAATAATTAGGTATTCTGAACTTATCTCTATCATGCTAATAAAAAAAATGAATATAATTAGAGTGACCGAGCATTTTGGTTTGCCTGAGAAAGTTCTGGTTTTTGCCTGTTGTCCTGTGTAATGATTTCTAGTATCCCTTTTCGCTGTGAAAAATAATTGTTTTAGACTATCATTTTTTCGTTCCTTAGTTGTAACAGCTTATGTCTGCCTTACTTTTTCCACTGTAGATTGTTGAGTAGATTGAAAGGTTTTACCATTTCTCTTAGGCAGACTACTCTAGCTGCTGATGACGTTTCTAAAGTGTTTATCACTCCTCATTCTTTCTGAATTTGTAGACACAATTTTTCTGCTATTCACAGAGAGGGCCAATCAGTGAGGAAAATGAGTATATTTTGTTTTCCTGCAGGAGCCAGGTGAGAATTTCAAGATATTACAGACTTCATGTTGTACACTAAAGTTGCAAATTAAAGTGGTTTGGTCAAGGAAAAAAAGGGGGGGCACCTCTCGTTCAGTGAGTAGGGCATCAGCCCCATATACCAATGGTGACAGGTTCAAACCCAGCCCCGGCAAAACTGCAACAAAAAAATAGCTGGGCATTGTGGTGGGCACCTGTAGTCCCAGCTACTCGGGAGGTTGAGGCAAGTGAATCGCCTAAGCCCAAGAACTGGAGGTTGCTGTGAGCTATGACACCACAGCACTCTACCAAGGGCAACAAAGTAAGACTCTGTCTCTAAAAAAAAAAGAAAACAAGAAATTTTGATATCAGCAATTATGAATAACCATAGTCTCAGTATTCACTAAGCTTGAACACATTATTTTCAAAATCCTTTTATTATTTGGATACCCTTTTGAGGTCCATAACATGGAAGCAAAGGTTAACCTATCTGCCAAAGCAGTAGCCTTAAATTATGGAAATGATAATCTTTCATGTAATGCTTTAAAACTCAGCACTAACTTTATCAATATTAAATTTCATACAATTACAATCAAGTATCCTCCAAGGATTAAAATTTTAGTTTTAACCATTCTTCTCCCTTTTTGTCGTTTGTATTACATAATCAAAATGCTGTTCCAGAATTTAAAAAGCTACCATATTTACTCAATCGACTCTGTTTCTATGTAAGCCAAGTTATAGGATCTCGATATTGAACTGAATTTTTGAACATGCTTTTAGAGTTATCATGTCATTTTCCTAAGAATCATGGTCAGGAATTGCTTTCTGATAGAGCAAGAATTGTAGTGTTTCCCATTAATGTAAACAACACTTGTCCAGCTTCAGGCAGTTACTTCTACCCTTACTCATAGCTACTATGAAATGAGTAACTTTCGTATGTTGCTGATTATATTCCACAAATACCACTGGGAAGCAACTTAATGTATTGAACAACCATTGTAAAGGAGAGTTAAGCACTACTTTTATTAAAGTCAAAAACTATACTTTTAGAAAAATAGATCCTAGTGTTCAGATGTAATATATTAAACAAAATATTCAGCATATCCTTATTATGTATTCAACACCTTTCATTCATTCTTTTAAATGCCTAGTAATCATCAAGGCATTGGTGTCCTATCATATAAAGTAAAATCTATCCCTTTTCAGACTTTTGGCTAAGATCAAGTATAAAAGTAAATCTAGAATTTTAATAGAGAACTAATTATGTTATTTCAACAGAACCAAAGTGATTTTTTGGTCATATCACACATTATCTCTCTTTTTATAAAAGTGAGATGTCCCATTAGAAAAAAAAATTCCTAATTAGTATCCATGATTAAAAAATTGTTAATGTCTAAAATTCTCAAATCCAGAAACATAAAAATGTCTGTTTTCTGAGTAGTGTCTGTTTGCCTCAAGCCTGGCTCATAAGTTTAGGTGAAATACAGCTAGAGCCATAGGAGATACCAACATGAGATTACTAAATGGTGTTTGAAATATTCTCAAGAAAGCACACTTTAAAACAAATAAAGAAATCAAGAGCAAAATTATGTATCATATAACCGAAATTCAACAATAAGAAAGACAAGTAATATGAAAATTTTAGGTGATAGTCTCAAAGTAAATATAGTGTTACATTAAATGCATCACAACTATGAGAAAATATGAAATTATCTTTTTTCATATAATGTCGATGACTAGAAATATTATCACAGGCACAGATCTTTTGACTAGGTTGGGGAAAGCTTTAGACCAAGAGACATAATAATCACTGCACAAAATTCTTAGATATTTCTCTATTAAACCAAAACTAACTCATATATACTACTTTGCCAGCTATAGAAGCAGCTTAACTGAACTAATTGTTAATTATTTGCCTTTTCTTTTATTGGTTAATAGAGGATCTTGCATAGTGTTGTAAAATCACTATCAAATTGATAGTATCTACTGGGATGATCTATAAACTCTAAATTCTGTCATAAAATTTCTCTAAGGGTTAACACATAATGAAATGGAATGTATTTGCTCCTAGATGATAAATTCCAAATTTTGCCTTTATTTTTAAAAAATTTAAGGTTAAGTTAAGTTTTTATGATAAGTTGACAATTTTCCATAGTCTGAGTTTGTGGATACAATTCTATTTTCTTCTTCCTCATTTACTTACTAATTATTTTTGTTTTGTTTTTAAATGTTGGATATATACTTAACGCAAAGGCAGTTCCCAAATTTATTTGGATGAATGATAGAGATCAATAAGTAGACGGAAATTTTTGGTTAGAAATTGAGTGCTCTATGTCCTGAGAATTTTGTCCTTTGAGCATGACTTTTGAAATTAGACTGCCCACAACTTAATTTCTGATGTGACTTGAGCCCTCAGATTAAGGTTGCCTACTTGCTTGTCTGTTATTGATAAATCTCACACTATCGTATGTTATGCAATTAAGTGTAAATTTTATTAATCCTTCCAATGCAAAAAAGTGCTGAGTTCTTGCTATTTATTTAAAAATGAAAAAAGAAAAAAAACTATGAATTATTATACCAAACCTTAATCCACACATTTTCATGTCAAACACTCTTAATCTACAGAATTTAACCTGAGACAAAGGAAAAAAGTACAAATTCTTCTCATGTCATAGAGCTCAAGCAGATGGGTACCAACATTTCATCTTAGTGCCACATGCTTGTCATGTTTTTCTGCATAATACTGCATAAAAACTTTTCCAGTTTTGTTCTTGTATCGTCATTGTTGTGTTTGCCCTTCGGGTCACGAGAGTTTGAAGTCCCAAAGAAACAGCATAAGATGCTGGTTAGGAAGAATCTCAGGTGAGCAGTCAACTATTTTCCTTGCCCTTTCAAGTACTGTCTCAATTCTTCCACCAAGACTGTGTCCAGATTGCTCTCAAGATGTAGCAATGCCGGAAACCTGAAGCATATTTTCTCTGGAAATCTACTTCATTCTGATTTGAATGGACTTTTGTGAACCTAAAGGACCGTTAAGTTTTGAGGGTTCATCCAGAAGATTGTATTGTTGAGTTCTACAGAGAGAAAAGGAATTGTGACTCTTATGTATTTCTGAACATGCTCATCCTGTAGTGCAGAGTGGTAGGGAATAGTGACAGTGGGTGGCACGTTCAGTATTCAGCAGTCTGCTGCTCCTCTATCTTAAGGCCCATTTGTACCAGGAAAAAAAAAATTGGTTACAATAAGTTTGTTTCCATTATTTTTCTACTGAGATTCTTGAATTTACACATGTATGATTTTAAAGGCAATTTCCTGCTATCTTCCTGAAAATCACTGCTAAAACATAGTTTATTTTATTATAGAAACAGGGTAAGCTAATTATCTCCTGAGAACTTGCTATGATTTTAAGAGTTATGCACAAGATGTTAGCTAATCACACAGCTCCCAGATATTTGTAACATGCAGTGTGACTCTGAGGTTGCATTTAAATGAGTGCTAGGCATGGCTTGTGATGTGGTGTGTCTGATGCTGCATAGAACAAAAAATAGTGTATTTTTTCAGGGTTACATTAACAGTACATGTTTCCTTTCAAATACGAGTGTATCATATTTCATCACAGTCCAACAAATCACAGCACTTTCTAAAATACTAACATTTTAATGTGAAAATATTTATGAAATAAGAGAAATTAATTATCAACTGCAAATATAATGCAAATTAATGCAAGCTAGTATGAGTTGATATACATGTGTTAAGATAAAAATATTTATTATATCTTAAAATAATCTCACTATTGTGAGTGAAGAAACTTGAGTCTTATTTTTTATCTTATGTTAAAGTCATTGTTATTGTCACTAATAATACAAAATATTTTAGAATTGTCCAGATTGTCTGACTAAAATGCAAAATGTGTAGAATTGACATATATAAATTGGGTATCATCAGCAAAGATAGTTACTTTTTAATTTACAAATTTTCTTAAAAAGATGTCTACATGCACATGTTAATTCAGTCACCATTCTTTAATGCTTTGTAACTTCATATATCCTAATTAAATATTAAATTTACTCTGATTATTTTCCTAATGACTTTCAAATGAATCTATAGCCCTTACCCTCCGGATTTCCAGGCTCTTGGTCTCAACAATTCGATGAATGAATTGATGGACCACAGGATGAACAGTAAGTTAGGTTTTATTTACAGAAGTATTATGACAGCTCTTACAAACAGCCAAACCTTACAGAGCAGGATAAGATAGGTTTTAAAGTGTCACAGCTCTTACAAAGAGCCAAGCCTCCTTGCAAGGCAGGATGTAAGTGTTACAGCTCTTACAAAGAGCCAAACCTCCTTACAGAGCAGGGTATGTTACAGCTCTTCCTCTTCTGCTTTCTCTCTCTCAAGGATCTGAGAAGATCTGCTCCTAGGCTTGCTGCTCAGGGGTTTATATAGGGGCAGTTGTCCAGTGAGCTGGAAGCTGAGTTGATTGGTCTATAAAATAGACCAATCAGGAGCGGGATTAAAAATGGACCAATAAGGGATGCACTGGAGGAATCGCCAGTGTTTTCCCTTGATAGCCTGGTCTTTTTTGTTATTGGAGCCTCTGGTCAGAGGAGGGAAGCTCCCTTGCTTGCTCCAGCCTGCTGGTTCCTTTGCCGGCAGCACTGCCAAGACAGAGGTGGCAGGTCCCCCAACCCTGCTTGGCTGAGCTGGCTGGGGTGCCACTTTTCCAGTATCACCAAGTCTATCTGTAGCTTGACATGATTATTTTCCTATTTTCCCTAAAAACTTCTTCCCTAAATTATGAATGGTCTTCTGGCTTCCAAACTACCAAGGAAGAAAGGTGGTGAGGCTCTAGCAATGCAGTGGTGAGAAGTCTCCTACTTCTTCATTATTAACAGAATTAACACATAAAAAAATCATTAATTTCTCTTTGTATGTAATTATATCTACATATTCCTGATAGTTTATTTGCATATAATTTCAAACTTCCAGGAAAGTTCATATATATATACATATATACGTACATGAAGCTAATATGTGTGTTAGTGTAGACACAGCAACTTAAACCATGACAATTTATTTTGTGCAGCTGTATCACATGTCACATATTATATATTAATAATTTATTTTTCTAATTTTGTGTCCTATATGTTTATTTCAAAGTGCTTTTCTTTCTCATCTCTGGATGTTGCCATTTGTTATATCTTTAATTTTAATATTTTTTAATTAAATGTATTTCATTCACATAATTCTAATAGTATCAAATTGAATATAAAGAATACTGTACAAATGATTTTTAAATAAATTTTAATAAAATTAAATTTTGAAAGAGAAACAGTAGTAGTAACCACTACTAATATCTTTAAAGTGTACCTTTAATATTCTGAGGACAATTCCAAAAGGGATCTTACATAAAGTAAGGGCTTTGTAACATTTTTTTCTAATTTCCATCTCATCCCCTGGGTAATTGAGTTAAACATTTGACCTCATAGGATTGGGTTGAGGAAATGGTGAAGAAACAGGGGTCATATTTTTTATGTTTAATTGTGGGAGAGTCAGAGGTCCTGAAGAAATGAAATATGCTAGAGATGAAATTTACCAATTTTAGGAGAAGGTTAAAAGTTGGGAATTTTGCCGCATTAAAGTGGGGTTCCTTTGTACAGGTTATTCCCATTGTCTTGATGTTTTCACCACTCCCTTCCTAGGCTAACTCTGGTTTCTCGTTCAGCTGTGGTTTGATTATCACCCGTCTAGGAAGCACGCTCAGGTCACACAGCCTGTATTTAATCAGTTTCTTCGTATTCCAGCCATTACCCCATCAAGGCTAACACTAGTCTTTCACAGTATTTACCCTAAATGGCATGTTTACCTGGCTGTTCAATTAGAATTCGAGCTCCATTTTCACATTGCAAGATTTCAAGTTCTATCTCTGAAATGATGTTCCTTCGATTGAACTATGTAGAGTTCTAACACTGCGAATAGTCAGTGAGCCGCTGCTACGTCAGTCACTCTAGCAGGCTTGCTACACTTGCTACATCCAAAGCACGTGCTGAGCCTTACTTAGCACATGTAGAAGAAATATAACTATGCAGAAGAGTAAAGATAAAGCGATCAAGCTACTGATCTAGAAGTAGGCTGCCCAGCCCCAGTGTTGTGAAGTCATCTCTCATGGACTCTGGGAATTCCCAGCAACCAGAACACATCCACCATCCAGCTTCAAACGAGCTGCAGGTGTCCTGCCCTGCCCCCACTAAATGGGCCTATTTTCATATTCTCTATTTCTGCCTCAAAATAGGCTACGTTTTTTTCTCCACAGTAGAATTATGCCATCCAGAGAAGCCCTAAACATGAAAGAATTAAATACAGGGTAAGTACAGGTTGTTAAATAAAATTGCACTCTAAAAATAACAAGTTGTGGTTTCTGCCAAAAGCAGCCACTAAAAACAAAAAGAAAAACGTGAAACTAGGGATCTCTGTGAGATTACCAAGTTAAAAGTTGAAGTATTACTTTGTAGTATATTTTATAATTGTAATAATAAAGGAATAAATAAAGTCACATAGATTAAGATTTGCAAAGTGGCTCTTTCATAGATTTTATTATTTGGCAAATGTTTTGGACTGCTTCTTATTGTACAGAATGGTTTGATGTGGAAAACCAAATTTTTGAAATATAGTTTTGCAGGTCTAAAATATATTTATTAATAATACAGTATGCTGACTCCAGAGAACTTAGAAAATTCAGAAAAATGCAGTGAAAGGAGAAAAAACCCTATATCCTGAAGCAATTACCCAAAGGCATTTACTATTAGCATTTTTAGCATATTAAATTCATTAATTATTTTCTACACATAGTATTGTTTTGTAGCATTTTCACAGTTGTTTTCCAAACACAAGAAGATGCAAAATGATATTTTTAATTATAAAGACCTCAAATATTGATTATGTTTTGCAGAGATGTTAAAGGTTGCAGAAAATTTTACACCTTTCTCCTTTTTTCTTTTAGTACCATAATCTGTTTATATAATTAAATAGAAAATGTTTCAGGTTGTCAGCCTTTCACAGCTAGAAAACAATGAAATCTATATTATTTAATACAGAACCATTATCACTGAGAAATTTTTCAAAATTATGTTTTCTACTCTGTGGAAATGAAATCAACATTTTTGAATTTTTGATATATATGTGATTAAAACATTTTGAAAATCACATGATATCAAAATCTCAAAGGGAATATTTTCTGAGACTTTCTAGACAAAAAAAGGTAAAGGTTGATAACACTCCTGATCATTTGTCTGTGTCACACCTTCTTCCTCTTTGTCATTTGAGTGAAAGTGGCTAATGAATATTAAGATAGCATAGTGGGGAAGTTACTTGTGAAGCTGTTTCAATATGCCTTGCTCAGCTCTCACTTAATAAATGAGAAGATGTGGTATTTGTTTTTCCATTCGTCAGATACTTCACTTAGATGACGGTCTCCAGTTCTACCCAAGTTGTTGCAAAAGACATTATTTCATTCCTTTTTATGACTGAGTAGTACTTAATAGTGTGTGTGTGTGTGTGTGTGTGTATAAAATACCACATTTTCTTAATCCATTCATCAAATGATGAGTGCTTAGATTGATGCCATATTTGTGCAATTTAAATCATGCTATGTTAAACACTTGGGTGCAGGTGTCTTTGTTATAAAATGATTTCTCTTCCTGAGGGTAAATCCCCTTTAGAGGGATTGCTGCATTAAATGATAGGTCTACTTTTAGTTCTTTGAGAAATTTCCAACATGTTTTACATACAGGTTGTAATATTTTATGTTCCCAGTGACAATGTGTAAGTGTCCCTTTTTCACCACATTTGCACAAACATCTATTGTTTCTTGACTTTTTAATAAAATAATGGCCATTCTGAAAGGGATAAATTGGTATTTCCTTGTATTTTTTGTTTTGTTTTGATTTTGAAACAGGGTCCCATTCTGTCACCCAGGCTAGAATGCAGTGGTTTCATCATACTTCCCTGTAACGTCAAACTCCTGGGGTCAAGAAATCCTCCTGCCTGAGCCTGGGTATCTTTTCTAATTTTATTTTGCAAAGGTGGGGTTTCACTCTGGCTCAGGATCATCTTGAGCTCCTGGCTTCAAGCAATCCTCCTGCTTTGCTTCCAGGCTGCTGGGATTATAGGCATGAGCCACTGTCCCTGGCCTCATTGTTATTTTAATTTGCATTTCCCTGATAAGTACTGGCATTGAGCATATTTTCATATATTTTTTGGCTACTTTTGTATCTCTTTCTGGAAAAAAAACAACTCTGTACAAGTATGTTTAGCTTCTGCAATGATTTTACATTTCAGTTATTGTACTTTCCAACTTCAGATTTTCCATTTGACTTTATTCTATAATTTCCATTTCTTTATTCAGATTTTCTGTTCAATGTCTCATTGTTTTCATATTTTCACTTAATTACTTAAAATGACTTCCTTTAGTTCTTGAATGTATTTACAAAAGCACCTTTGAAAGCTTTGTCAACTAATTCTAACACTTGTGTCCACTCAGAGGCAGTTCATGTAAGTTTTTCTCCTTATACTTATATAAACATTGAAGCAACTCTGAATTCTGATTGCCCATATGGGGGGTTGTTATTTTTTGTTTGGTTTGGTTTATTTGTTTGCTTTACAGTAAATTGCCTGGACTAAGTCTTTGGAGTCCATCTCTCTCATGACTTGCAGCATCTGAAGTCTCTGTTCAATATGTATTTCTTTTTGCTCGGTTTTAGTTTCATTCTCATTTTTAAGCCTAAATTCCCAAGGGATATTCCTCTGTCAATATAGTTTGGTGCTCAATACATGGATTATTTCTGGCAAACATACTAAGGTGTGCACACTGTGCTGATGGATCTGTGTGCAAGTTGTTGAAGAACAAAATCACAGTTGAAGCAATTTGCAAGTCTTCTCAGCTTTCAAGTTCCATGGGCCCCTTTTGTATCTCATGCACATGTGTAAGTCCTTACATTTATCCAGGGATAGATATATGGATTGCTAGGTTCCTCTCCATTCTTTATGTATATATCTTTTCAGACCACCAGAGATATCTGGGATATTATCAAGTCCTAGTTTGTTGGTCTCCAATTCCCAGATAACTTTTTAAATATCTGGGTGATCTAACACTTTTTCGTTTATCTCACCAGGGTTTTCATTGCCAGACTATCCAGAACATTGTCTTTCTTTGTCCATTTACCACTGAGTTTACCACTATATCTGACAGCCCACCAATGTAAGATTTTCCCATGCTCTGCTTCAAAGCATGTTCACTCCCTCTAATAGCAATGTTCTAGTTCCCATGGCCTGCTTTGCTCTGACAGAGCTACAGAGGATGTGGAAAAGAATGAGAGCAGTTCGAAGCTACAATGCCACAAAATCTCACTGTTAACTCTATGAAGTTCAATAGATGTTCTTAAATGCTTAATTCCTTGTATAGTTTTGATTGGTAGGTTTGGACATTTACCTTTTTTATTATTGCCTTTTGGAGAAAGGATTTACTGAGTTATTTAATCCTTCTTTCCAGAAGTCCTGTCTTTATTTTACTTTTACAAGACCTCTTGGTGCTAGACCAAAACTCTGCTTACTATATCAACCATCAAGGTTCCAGTGACCTGAGATGTTCACCCACATGTCCTGAAATAACATTTACTGGGAAAATTTATGGAAGCATGAACAGTAGCTGGTATAGGTCCCCTATAACTTATTATAAACATTATGGGGCAACGCACCCAATAGCTGACTGGATGTCAGACTCCTGAAGAAGGATATCACCTATTCATGAAGAATGCTGCTGTTTTGTCATCTTCTTACATGGATATTGCCCTTAGAGTAGATGCTGAAAGATGAATTTTGGAATTCCTAATGTAATGAACATTTTCAAGTCTCCTGACAAATATTATATTAAATGACAAAAGAAATTCATTAGTTTATACTTCTTATCAGCAAATTATGGAAGTGTTTATTCCCATAGCCACAGGCCATTTGATACTGATAAAAAAAGGAAGGTACCTTGACACAAATCATAGGCATAAAAGGGTGACTTTTTAATTTACCTTCCTTTGAAGGTAAATTGAAGAACAGTATGTTTTTCACTAGTTATATTTTCTTTTCTCTCAATATTCTACTATGTCATTTGTCAATTTTATTTATTTTTAAATTAATTTATCATCTTACTAGAGAAATTATCAACATGTATTTTGCTTTGCAAATATCTATAAAAGTTAATTATTTGAAACTGTTTATACATCAATTATCATATTATTAAAATATATCTTAGTATGTAGAAAAGAGAAACATACAAGAAGACTTAAATGCTTGTTTTTGTTTTTTTTTTCTTGAGACAGAGCCTCACTATATCACCCTCAGTAGAGTACTGTGGCATCACAACTCACAGCAACCTTAAACTCTTGGGTTTAAGTGATTCTCTTGCCTCAGCCTCCCAAATAGTTGGGACAACAGGTGCCCACCACAATGCCTGGCTATTTTTTGTTGCAGTTGTCATTGTTGGTTAGCTGTCCTGGGCTGGATTCAAACCCACCAGTCTTGGAGTATATGGCTGACATCATAACCACTATGCTATGGGTACTGAGCCAGTACCTATGTTTTTTAATTCCAACTTTACTTAAGTTAAGATACATTTAAACATCAATCAGTGCATGGTAATCAGCTGCCATTTCTGACAAAGCAGGATAAGAAAAATGGATAACACAGTATATATTTCACTATATGGTAATTTGTCTGGAAGAGATTAATGTATTCAAGAGGTTGTAATGTGTTCTTCAAATATCTTTAAAACATTTTGGAGGAGTTTTCTCTAAATTATAGTATTTTTGCTCTAGTAAGCACTGTGGTATAGAATAATAAATTTTAGAAACATTATTTTAGAAAGTAATAGATAATTTTCAATTGTAGGTAAATTTTAATGGCACAAAAATATTTTCTGTTAACATTTTAAGGTCAACCAATTTCATCAACTTGGCTTCAAATACAGCTTTTACACATATTTCACTAACCTATAACATTTTTTTCCTTTTCTGCTATTATATCATTCTCCTTTTCTATAAATAGGTATTGTCTACTTTTACAATAAACACATTGTATATAATTGACTTCTTTTTGTCCAGTATGTTTTGTCATATAATTTATGTAAAATGTGCAATATTTTTTACAAATGTTATTTTTCTTGAAATCTAACATGGACATCTGTTTTCCCTAGAATCAGGAGGCCAAGTAACTCTTTGGCTAGGCATTCATCACCCCTACTGACTTGAAGGGAACATTTAAAACTCATCCAAGAATAGAATATAGCTCACAAAAATGAAACAGCTGAGAAGGTTTAGACCATTATATTTGTGTGTCCTTTTTTTATTACTTTTATCTATTAAATAGTATAAATATTGAAAAGAAAAAAACTGTGGCTATATAAAACACACAAATGACTATTATTTTAACTTATGATTAATCCTTTCTTGACTTAGTGATACTTCCACTCAAAAGTCTTTCTATCCTTAAGTCATATTATAATATTTATTTTATTATGATAGCTAACCTATTTTAAATTGTGTGTAAAGATATATATGTGTGTATATACACAGACACACACATATAAGTATATATGCGTGTATATATATATCATTCATTTTTGAGTTTTGCTTCCCTTCGTATCTACTCTTTTGGGAATAAAAGTCTTTTTCATACATTTACCACTCTCCTTTTTCATTTTTGCCTTTATTTTGAAATTGCATTGTATAAAAGTGCCCTTTGTATTTCAGTTTGATAAATCTATTTGGGTGTAATTATTTGATTTCTAGTTATTTTCTTCTTTTTTTGTTTTCCTCTCTCTATTCCTTGCTTTGAATTTCTGGAGATAGTTCCCTATATCTAAGCACTTAATTTGACACCGTCCTCCATAGGAATTAGGACACTTTGAATAGTTTATTTCTTACCTGAAACAGCTTCACAGCAGAAAAAGTAAATACAAGATTATTTTGTGTTTTTGTTCACCCACCCTCATGTTGACTGGACGTGCTGATGTTACAAACAGGTTGCATTCTAGTCATCTGCTAGACGGCCACATGAAACTCAAAACTGCATTTTTCTCTAGATAGAAATTCCCAGGACAAGCTATAAAACTAATTTAAGCTAAATACACCCAGGAACAGAACTGATTTTAGCTACCCATAACCAGTTTTATTACATTGTTTTTATCTCTGCTTTTACACCTTTATTATATCATGTATTTATGTATTGCTATATTTTATTTGGAAGAGAAAGGTCAGTTTTTCAGTATGGAATGGAGCTCTCAGTTCAGTCCTTCCTGGTACTTGCTTCCATGAGTGATGGTGTAGCTTTGTAAGACAAATGGAAGTATTTTCACAGGATAGTTCTGTCTTCCATATTTCTTTGCCTTGGGTATTTGTGTGCATGTATGTGCTGAGCTATTTTCCAAAATGACACATTTCAACTTTGTAAAAGCTTAAACTCACTAACATGATCACACCTGGTGTGTATGATGAGACAAATGGAATGAGAAAATCTTCCTAGAAAAAGGTAGCAAGAGAATGTTTACAGAGATTGTTGTTTATGATTAAAGAAGACACAATTCCAATTTGTCTTAGCATATGGAGCAGTTGGAAAGACCTCAAAGAAAATGTCAGGATAAACTAAGGTAGTTGGACCCTGAGTTAAGCCATAGTCCCCCAAGTCAGACAGAGTATATTACTGTGATGATAATAGACATTTCAGCATCAATCGGTAATCACTATCTGTGAAAGGTTCTGCTTGATTATCAGCATAGCCTAACAGCCTGTGATTTAGGATAATCCTAATGGAAGCTTCATCAAAAACTGAGAATGACTTGGCACCATCTGTTCATTGTCCCTTTTCAATTAATTTATAGAAAATGCTTAAAAGAAAAGTTTATTGACAGTGACTCAAGGCACTCATCCATGTTTTCTATTAAATGATTGAGGGAGGAACCTGGGAGTTGTACTTTCCTATTTGTGGGTGGGTACTTAAGGAAAGAGTCATATCTTGATGTGCTGCATTATTAGAAATAATGATTTAATAAGCTTAAAACCAAATTTCAATTGTTTACTATGAGTAAGTTAGTAATTGAATTAATAAAATGATTATAGGTGATGGGTAAAAGGGAAGAGAGAAAGGAGAGAAGTGGATCAGAGAAAAACATGTACACATTCAGATTGTAGAAGTAATACTGAGAATCTCTACCCTGTTGCAAAGTGTGACAGCCTGAAGCCTGATGTCTTCAAACAGAGAAACTATCTTGTCAGGGTTTCACCCCTCCCCCAGCACTAGTCAGCTCAGAGACAACTGAGCTCTGAGAGATAAGGCTCTAGCAGGGCTGCCCTCTCAGGGAGAGGGAGTGCATTTGGGGAGTTAGGAAAATAGCAAGTGCTAAATGAGCTGGAGACAGGACAGGCACCTAAACCTCCTTAAGAGAGAAAAGGTCTCTGAGAGAGATAAGGAGGAAAACGCCTCCTTTCTTCTGTTTCCTTCTTATTGTCAGGAGCACCAGTTTGTCTGCCCACAAACCTTCCCAGGAAATTCATCACCACTCTTGAGATTTGTGTGCGTGGTCTGAGTGGGGTCTGCTTTGACATCCTGCTCCTGGACTGTTTCCAGTCCCGTGCTTTGCTTGTGTTAAGATCATAAATAACTTTAACAAAAGTAAAAGGTAAATCAGTCTAATTAAAGTAGTTAGTTAAAGAAATAGTTTGGTTAGAAAATGCAAGCCCAGCAAGAACCATGACATAAGGATTTAGCCTTCTCCCTTTAGATCAGCTATTCTCAATCTGTGGGTCACCACCCACAGGAAACTGTATTAAAGGGCTGAGGCATTAGGAAGGTTGAGAACCACTGCTTTAGATTGTTGTTTAAAACAGTAATGTATATATAAAAACAGAGCTAACCTAGAGTTAGGGGCTTTTCACCAGTCATCATATCTGGAGGGGTAAAGCCCCCTGGCCAGCTTTTAAAAACTCTCTTCTTCAACTTTTCATTTTCCCTCATCCTCTCATCTCCACCAGTCACTGGGAAAGAACTCACAGTATAGTTTGGAGCTAGTCCCCAATACCTATTTCCATGTACAGGATAGCACCCCAGTTTAGCTTCTCATAGAACCAATGACTTTCACCCACTGGAAGAGGTGCTAGATCATCCCCAAACCTCCAATCTCCCCAAGTTCTTCAACACAGTGCAATTAGTTTTTCCAGATAACTTTTATAAATAGCTAGTAAAGCCATCCTAGCAGAAAACAAACTAATAATTCTTATACCAAGAAGGTCATTTCATGTTTATATTGTAAAAAGAAAGAGCAAAGCTTGTAGGGCTCCTACCCTTGGCACAAAATCCATGCTTGATCTGGGTCTTATTGACTCCCTGTGACATATAGACTGACTGGAGTTCTGATGGAGCTTTTTCTTTCTGAATGTCATGTTATGAGTTTTCCTTTTCCCAAGTAAAGTGCTAGACCATGCTCTGTGACACTGTACAAGTTATTTTATATAATGTGTGTGCCCCAGATAGAAATTAATATGAATGATATTACAGAAATGCTCTATTTCTGGTGAATTTGCAAACCAATATTTTCCCTGCTCCAGATATATAGCTGAATTACAAGTGAAATGTACTAAATGGAATCTGTCTATTGCTATATGAATTAGTATACAATGGATGCAGAACACATTAAAGTCCTTACAAAGTAAGGAAGGCATTGCTAAATAAAAGAAAGTAAGCAAACAAGACTGAGAAAACTTTACTAAGGCTTGAAGAGAAATTGGCAGAGAATAGTTTTTAAATTTTCAAAGTTTAAAAGAAGGACAAAAAGAAGGGGTAGAGACCCAGTGTTGCCCATAAAGTCTAAAATACTTACCATCTTCCTCTTCATGAATTTGTCAACCTTTGCTTTAAAGTAAGGAGAATATGCTCATTATTTTAGGTAACAATGTAGTATTTTCTTAGCAATACTTCTATATACATTTCATAGGAAAAAGTGTTGATCATGTTTGCTGCCAAAAAAGTATTTGTAGCCTCATCTTATCAGCATGAGAAGGGGTAAAGCAAAATGTTCCATGACGCACAGAGCAGATAATTGATCCTGACTTTAAAAGCTAATTGAAATTTTGTTAATAAAATTGTATTCCCTGAAGGGGGATTTTACAGACTGCCTGAAGGTCATCAAAGCTCAACTTACCACCAGTGTGTTGTTTTAAAATTTCTGTCTTGAAAAAACTCCTGGATGTAGCAATTCAAAACATCTTTGGAAATGTTAAGAGAGCTTAGCCCCCAAACTACCCAGGTGTGGTGGCAGATGCCTATAGTCCCTGACAAGAGGATCAATTGAGCCCATGAGTTTCAGGTTGCTGTGAGCTATGATGATGGCAAGGCACTCTACCTAGAGGTACACTCTGTCTCCAAAAAAAAAAAGAGAGAGAGAGAGAGAGAACATGAGCAAGAGTGGGTGAGTTTAGCCCTCTTATGTTAGCCCTTAATATCCTACATTCAAGTCTATCTTTAATGGTCTGGTCCTGTTTGGCAATGATTGTTCTTTTTTTTTTTTTTTTCTTGAGACAGAGCCTCAAGCTGTCGCCCTGAGTAGATGGGTAGAGTGCCATGGCATCACAGTTCACAGCAACCTCCAACTCCTGGGCTCAAGTGATTCTCCTGCCTCCACCTCCCAAGTAGCTGGGACCACAGGCTCCCACCACAACACCTGGCTATTTTTCTGGTTGCAGGTTGCAGCCATCATTGTTTGGCGGGCCTGCGCTGCATTTGAACCCACCGACTCAGGGGTATATAGTTGGCACCTTAGCCACTCAAGCCACAGGCACTGAGCCAATGATTCTTCTTTAAGCTTACTTTTTTTTTTACTATTTAATTTAATAGTATCTTCAGTTAGGGACTTGACAAAAACTTTTTTTTGTCTGTTTCCTCACCCTGTTCCCACCCTCCAAACTTTGGTGCTCCTCCTAGGGCAGGGTAGCTTTTCCATTTGTTATCATTAGTCTCAGAAATATTTGTTTCCTAATGATTAGACCTAATTTTTTTTTATGTCCTGTAGTTTAACCAATCTAATAGAAAAGAAACACTCAGGTGAATAAACAGTTTAGGGTCTGTCATTTCTTACTTAGGTATAGATGTGAAAAATAATTTTATATAACACTGACCCATAGATTAAGGTTCTAATTATTTGAAATAAATATAGTATTATTTTGAAATCTGAAGTGTACATTTTACTTACAACATTTTAAAAATTTTTTTGTCTTTAAAAAAATTAAATAATTATTTCAATTATAATTGATTTTAACACATATGGTATATAAACAGGATAATATAAACAGGTTAACACCTTTAAAAGTTTTTCTCATATTTTAAGGTGTATATTGTGTGACTATTTATATAAATTCCTCAAAAACATAAAATGAGGCACCATAAGGGAAATTCACTCATCAAGCTCCCCTTGGAAAATCAAGAACTTAAATGTAAAAATTTAAAGTTTGATTCATATTTATTCCCAGAAAAAAAAGATACTAAGGTTTTAATTAAGATTTAGCAGGTAATTTGGGTTAAATGCTCTATACACTTTTGTGAATAGGGAACAAAATCAGTACATTTTTCTGTAAGTCAAACAGTTAGTACAAAATGAAGTACAACTAGTGATACTGATATCCGTCATGTCTGGACTGAAACTATACAGTCAGCTGACTCCACTTAAAAGGAAAGGATTTTAGTATCATGCCAGAGTTCTTAGCAGACTTGAAGATTTGATGCATGAGTAACACTGAACTGCTGTTCTTGAATTTGAGGGTGAAGATCACGTTTTATATTTTTAGAATTTTCCTTTATAATATATTTAAACCAATATAGGAAGAGGTTCTGATTTCACAAACATTATTTCCACAGTGTTCCCAGTATCTTATATTTACACAGAATTTAAAATTATTTAATCTGAATTTCCATTTGATTCTCACGAAAGCTTTGTTAACGTAGTCAAGATATAAATTATTTCCACTTGGCCAACAATTTAAGGTTGTGTAGTAAGTCTGTGTATATTTATTGCTATCATTTTTTCACTAAACTGTCTTTCTCTAAAAAAATTTATAATTGCAAAAATAACCCATTAGTCTTTACCTTTAGATTAGTCTCTCTTTGGTGTATTTGGGAAATGTGTCATTACATGAGGGACACTATGAAAGTTTCTAAATACACACAAAAATTACTATATTTTCTTAAAGTAATCACCACAACATTCTATGCACTTTTGAATTCTTGTAAACCATTTAAAAACACTCTTTCCACTCATTTACTTCAAATACTGTAAGCTCACTTTCATAGGCATGAACAGCTTCTTTAGGGCTAGAAAATCTATTTCTGTGCATGTGGTGTTTCACTGCAGGCAATAGAAAATAATCACAGGGGACCAGGGTGGGACTGTAGGATCAATGAGTCATAAATTTAACCTCTGTGAACTCCAGGAATTGAACGTTGATCGTGGCTGTGTAGGCAGATGAATAAGCATGGTGCAAGATGGTCCCCTGTATTTCTGTCTTTGGCCCCACCTGGCCAAAAATTTAAAACTTTAATGCTTTAAAGCATATGATCAAGAAAGTGAAAGAAAGGCTGAGTATGGTGGCTCACACCTGTAATCCTAGCACTCTGGGAGGCCAGGGCAAAAGGATCCCTTGAAGTCAAAGTTGAAGACCCGCCTGATCAAAACAAGGCCCCATCTTTACTAAAAACAGAAAAATTAGCTGGGCATGGTGGCACGCTGTAGTCCCAGCTACTTGGGAGGCTGAGACAGGGGGATGACTTGAACTCAGGAGTTTGAGGGTACTGTGAGCTAGGCTGAGGCCATAGCATTCTAATCCTGGATGATAGTGTGACTTTGTCTCAAAAAAGAAAAAAGAAAAGTGATCTTTAGAATGGAAGAAAATATTTGCAAATCATAATCTGATAGGGCCTTATATCCATAATACATAAAGAAGATTTATAACTTAACAAAAATATAAAGAACTCATTTTTTAAATGTTTAAATAGACACTTTTATAAATCAGATTAGTGGAAGAAAAAAGTGAAAGTGTTAGTCATTACAAAACTGCAGATCAAAACTAAAATGAGATAGCATTTTGCACTCACTAGAATGGCAAAATGAAGGGATAGGAAATAAGATTTGACAGATATGGAGAGAAGTTGAAATTATTATACATTATTGGTAAATCCTGTAAAATATTAAGAACTAATCAATGAATATACATGGACACAGAGAGAAGTAAAGATCATTGGAAATCAAGGAAGGAGGGGGAAGGATAAAACCTTACCTGCTGGGTACAACAAACACTATTCTGGGATGGGCACACTAAAAGGCCTGCTTTAAGCATTATAAAAGGTATCTGTGTAACAAAAACATTTGTGCTGCCTTAATATTTTAATATTTTAAAATTAAAACAAAGAACTTAAGGGGAAAAGGTCCCAGTAAGACCCTCTGGATAATGACCTTTAAGATTTTAATCATAGCTGAGTGGCACCTGTGGCTCAAGGGGTAGGGCACCTGCCCCATATATCAGGGGTGGTAGGCTCAAGCCTGGCCCTGGCCAAAAACTGCAAAAAAAAAAAAAAAGAGTAAAAAGTAAGCATTGCTTAAACAAGATAATAGTTTATTTCTTTTCTCTTGAAAAAAACATACACACACACACACACACACACAGAGGTAGACAGTCTAGGGGGTATATGCCAACTCCATAGGTTGTAAAGGACCCAGGGTGCTTCTTTACCCTTTGCCATCCTTAGTATGTGGCTTTTGTCCTCAAGATTGCCTGTGATGCTGGCTCCCTAGCCATCACATCCATGTTCTAGACAGAAGGAAGGAGAAAGGAAAGCATACACAAAAGGTGCACCTCTCTCATCTTTTAATTATTTTTTATTAAATCATAACTTTGTACATCAATGCATTTATGGGGTTCAGGATACTGCTTTGATATACAATGTGAAATGCTTACCTCTCATTTTTAAGAAACTTCTCTAAAATTCATTATACAGTGCTTCCTGTGACCTAATCAGCTGTCCTTAGCTGCAAGAAAGGTTCAGAAATGACTTTTAGCTGAGTTACTTCTCAGTTACCTGTCCAACATAGATCCTCACCTCACCCCCACTGATCTAGTAGGTTTAGTAGACTAGATCAGTGGGGGTGAGGTGAGGATCTGTGTTGGATGGGAACTAGTAGTCTTTGTCATGCTCTTTATCTTTACATATGCTGCTGACTGCCCGGTTGTTGCTATTAAGCTCTTCATTCTATAGACATGAATTAAATGCTATATACTAGGTCCTGTTAAGAGTTGGAAATGCAGGCTTGGCGCCTGTGGCTCAAGTGGCTAAGGCGCCAGGCACATACACCTAAGGTGGCGGGTTCGAATCCCAGCCTGGGCCCGCCAAACAACAATGATGGCTGCAACCAAAAAATAGCCAGGTGTTGTGGCAGGCGCCTGTATCTCCCCAGCTACTTGGGAGGCTGAGGCAGGAGACTCACTTGAGCCCAAGAGTTGGAGGTTGCTGTGAGCGTGATGCCATGGCATTCTACCCAGGGGGATAGCTTGAGGCTCTGTCTCAAAAAAATAAAAAAAATAAAAAAAAGAGTTGGAAATGTAAACACAATTATGACTCCCTGCCATAGAGAAGTTATGGTTGGTGATAGTATTAAGAAATCTGCATACATATTTCTGAGAACAGAAGGTATTAGGTACTAGGGTTGTTGGAACTAGTTACCATTAAAACTCTGCCCATCCCATTAATTTATAAGAGGCTTAAGAGGTAGAAGAGGAGCTGATCTCTTTGGAAGAGCAGTATTTCTTTTTTTTTTTTTTTTTGAGACAGAGCCTCAAGCTGTCCCCCTGGGTAGAGTGCCGTGGCATAGCTCACAGCAACCTCCAACTCCTGGGCTCAAGCGAGTCTCCTGCCTCAGCCTCCCAAGTAGCTGGGACCACAGGCACCTGCTACAACGCCTGGCTTTTTTTTTTTTTTTTTTTTCAGTTACAGCCATCATTGTTGTTTGGTGGGCCTGGGCCACCCTAGGTGTATGTGTCTGGCGCCTTAGCCACTTGAGCCACAGGCACGGAGCCCTGGAAGAGCAGTATTAATGGAAAGAAATCAATTATACTTTGCTCCCTTAGGAGAAAGGAAGGGGTTGTTTTCCTTCTCTAAAGCCAAGTAAAGTTCTAAAAGAGTCATTCTCTGTTTTACATGCCATTAAGAAGAAAGATTAACATTTCTTCTCTGGTTGGGTGTCTACCTAGCCACCAGTCTCACTTATATGCCCATGTTCTACTGAAGAAGGCATGGTAACAAAATACCTGATATAAGGGCTAGGCATTCCTGTCCACATTTCAATTCCAGGTCAACAGCTGCCTTCTCAGATGTTGATCTGAGTTGATCTTGAGTTCTTGTTCTAAAAGGTATAAGAGATGAATTCTACACATCTTTAGATTTCAGAGTCAGGAACTGTATTCCTCAGAATACAGAAAAATAGAATCAATAGGGTATGTGTGTGATTTCTAAAATAAGGCTTATTGTAAGGAATTGGCTTACACAGTTAAGAAGTTGGACAAGTCTAAGATCTGCAGGGTGGTTGGCAAGCTGAAGACTTAGGAGAGCTGATGGTGTCATTGCAGTTAGAGTCTGAAGAGGTTATACCGTTCCACCTCAAGGCCTGAAAGCTTGAGACCCAGGAAGAGCTGATGTTTCAGTTTGAGACTGAAAGCAGGAAAATCCAGATGTCCTGGTTTGAATGCAGGTGGGCTGGAGAAACTAACTCTCTTATTTAGGGGAGAGTTAGCTTTTTTGGTCTAGTCAGTCCTTCAACTGATTCTTTGAGGCTCAGCCACATTAGGGAGGACAATTTATTTTACTCAGTCTAGGCATTTTAAATATTAATCTCATCCAAAAGCACATCCATAGAAATACCAAAAAAAAAAGGTCTTGCTAAATATCTAGATAGTTGAGATTGGAAACATTTTTATCTTGGGTAGGATGGGGCAGAAGCTCTCTGATTAGAGAAAAGAGGCATGAAGTAGTAATAAGCATAAATATTATTTAATATTTGTGACAAATGTAATTTAGTATTAAAAAACCTATGATTTCTATTGGTAACTGTATCACAGAAAATACTATGGTGGTTTTATTTTTTTGTCTGCATGTATAATCTAAATCATAGATTTTAGAGGTTGGTAAAAATAATTGTCTTCTCATCAGTTTATGAATTCTATTATAGATCCCTGGAGGCTTGTAGACCCTAGGTTATGAACTTGTTGAGGGTGAAAGAGAAGGCTTTGAATTGATACAGGGTTGTATGCTATGGAAAGGCTTTATAGCAGTGGTTCTCAACCTTCCTAATGCCACTACCCTTTAATACTGTTCCTCATGTTGTGGTGACCCCCAACCTTAAAATTATTTTTGTTGCTACTTCATAACTGTAATTTTGCTACTGTTATGAATTGTAATGTAAATATCTGATATGCAGGATGTTTTTTCATTGTTACAAAGGGGTCACGGCCTACAGGTTGAGAATTGCTGCTTTAATAGAGAAGGCAACTGTTGATCTGAGGATTGAAAGAAAAGTAGGGTGATTAGGATAGAGGGTAATTGAAAGGCATTCCAGAAATAAGGGTACCTGAAGAAAATGAGTGAGATGGCTCGGCGCCTGTGGCTCAAGCTGCTAAGGCGCCAGCCACATACACCTAAGGTGGCGGGTTCAAATCCCCAGCCCGGGCCCGCCAAACAACAATGATGGCTGAAACCAAAAAATGGCCAGGCGTTGTGGCGGGCGCCTGTAGTCCCAGCTACTTGGGAGGCTGAGGCAGGAGACTCACTTGAGCCCAGGAGTTGGAGGTTGCTGTGAGCATGATGCCATGGCATTCTACCCAGGGGGATAGCTT